>JAESUZ010005464.1:0-232500 GCA_017311185.1 Proteles cristata cristata
TTTAAGGAAATTTAAGATAGAAAAATAAAATTTTTATTTACCCACATATTTCCCATTTCCAGTTACGTTCATTCCTTACTATCATTCTAAATTTTATCTTCAGCCCAATGAACTTTCTTTGGAATTTCTTATAGCTCCATGGCTACTGTAGAACTATATTAGGTGATAGTCCTTTCAAAATACTTTTTAATCTCTCATCTTGAAGATTGTTTTGAGAGAGAGGCTGCTTTTGGTTTTGTGAGTTTCTTAGATCTGTAGATTGATTTTTTTGGCCAGTTTTGAATATTTAAGATTATTATTTCTTCAAATAGTTCTGACCTATTCTTTTTTTCCCTTGTTTTCTGAAAATCCAATTACATATAAGTGATGTCATTCTACAGGTGCTGAGGGTCTGATCATTTTAAAAATAGAAAATAACACTTATTCTGTTTTTCAGTTTTGATATTTTCTAATTGATCTACTTTCAGGTTCTCATACTTTTTATTCTGCACTATCCAATTTCCTCTTAAGCCATTGAGGGAAATTGTCAGTTCTACTATTTTTAATTGGTAGTTTTGTACAGCTTGTATTTCTTTTCTGAGATTTCTCCCCTGTTCATTATGTCCATTTTTTTCTTTAAATCCTTGAACATGCTTACAATCACCATTTTAATTCGTGTTCTAGCTCCAAAATCTGAGTCGTTTTCAGGATGTCTTTCTATTTTCTGCTTTTTAACCTTGATTATGAATACCATTTTCCTGCTTCTTTGCATCTGTAGTAATTTTTATTGCATGCTGCATGTTACAAATGATATATTGTAAAGCATCTTGATTATCTTGTCTCTCATTTAAAGGTGTTATATTTGGGGGCACCTGGGTGGTTCAGTCGGTTAAGCATTTATTTGACTGTTGATTTCAGCTCAGGTCATGATCTCATGGTTCCTCAGTTCAAGCCCTGCTCAAGTACGGGGCTCAGTGCTGACAGTGTGGAGATTGCTTGGGATTCCATGTCTCCCTCTCTCTCTGCCCTTCCCCTCCATGTACTCTCTCTCAAAAATAAAAAAAATAAAAATAAAAACTTTTTTTTTAAGGTGTAATGTTTGTTTCTGACCAGCAACTATATAACAGGCTGCATTTTATGCTTTGTTTGGGCAAATCTATTTTGATTTTGACCTCAATTCTAGGATATGCTTATTTGGAATAAGGAGGGTCCTCTTTATTCCAAAAGAGTGGCCTTTCTGGGGTCTCAGTTGAATGCCTTATGTGCTCAATGAAGTCTTTCCACCATGGGTGGGTCAAAACTCTAATGTATTTTAGCACTACATGACTTTTGGCATTTCTATTCATTTCCGAGCTTCATAGCAGCTGTGGTCTTACAGCATCTCACCCTGTACGGGCAAAGCCCAGAGCAGCTCTTAGCCAGAGCTAAGAAGAAGCTCCAAACAGACTTCTGAGACTTCCCTCTGCAGGGCTCATTCGTGCTGGAATTCTACACTATGAATCTCAATGGCCTCTTCATGCCATCTCCTGCAATTTCTGTCTCCTTGGCCCAGTCCGCCTTGATGTTCTTCACCTGGGCCCTTTGCTTACTGCCAGTTCAGCAAAGCGCCCCCAGACATAAAATCAGGCTGAATGTGGGGCTCACCTCATTTATTTCCTGTCTTGCTGAGACAGTAGTCCTGCACCGCCTATTTTCCAGGGCCTAAAGGTGTCACCTCACATGTTGTGTTCAGTTTTAGAGAAGGATAAGTCCAATAGCAGTTCTTCCATCATGGCCTTGAAGTTGTAATAGAGAAACCTAATTGGTATTTCTCTAAATCTCCGTCTCATGCCCTCTCTCTCTCTCTCTCACACACACACACACACACACATACACACTTTGCCATCCTCTGAAATATACTTCCCTTTTTGTTCTTTCTTTTCCAAAAGCCTTATTTTAAATTGATTTTAATTTTTTAAAACATGTTTTAATTTATTCTCCATTGATGTCAAGAAGGAAGCTACTGCTATAAACCCTCCTTGTTCAACAATAAAAATAACTTCATCACACTTTACTCTCTCCTTCTCCACCTCTCCCTCTTTCTCCCCCTCTGCTGTGTTTTGGAGGTTTTTAATAATTATATACATTTTTCTATTTAAAATTATTTGTGATAAATTGTACACAATTTCACAACCACATTACAAGCAATTCATTTGATTTACATCAAAGTCTCTCTTGCTCACTGCTCTTTTTTTTCCTCAAACATGTCATTGTCTTTATTAAATTCTTTATTTTGGTTAGTTTTGCTTGAAGGTTTACTTTAAGTTACATTTTTCAAAAAGCATACATGAGTCATATAATTTCTGAATTCTTTTAAATCTGAGCCAGGCTTTCATTTGCCTTTGCATTTAGGTAATAGCTTGGCTTGGAATATAATTCTTGAAACATAATGCTTTTTTTCCCCAGAAGTCTGTACATTTTCTGAGGTCTTTTAACATTAGTGTTAAAAATAAGAAGTTTAATGTCATTCAAACTCCAGCCCCCCAACTTTGGTGACTTTTCTCCCAGCTGACTGCTTCCACCTGATTGATGTTATACCCACAAATCTGTGCTACCCCTGCTCCATATAAAAGGCTGACTGTTTCAATGAAGTGAAATTGCCTTCTTTTGTTTATCTGATTACTACTTTTCATTCATTCATTATTTTCTCCTTCTGGAACCCATAGGATCATGATATTATTATATTTCATGCTTCAACATTTTCTGCCTCTGGATTTTTTTTCTTGGATTCCCAAATCTTAAAGGTTATCCTCTGCATTCTGGAAGAATGTCCTAAAGTGACTCTTCTTTTTATTTCCAAGACTTGCTTTTTGTGTCTCAACTTATACATTTTTGTAGAAGTTTGCACTTAAAAAACTTAATATAGCATCCTTGTGAATCTAACTGAGAAAGTGACCTCCCTAACCCCTAAGTTCTTCCCTTGATTCTATGGGAAGTCTTATTTTCCTAGCGATTATTGTATCTGAATGCTCATGTTTGATCTTCCTCATTTGAACTATTTAATTTCTTAATTTATCTGGAAATTTTTCTCTCATCCTTACAGAAGAAGAATTGGGGTTTTTAAAAGTTTGTTTGTTTTGTTTAGAGAGGGTGGAGGGACAGATTAGAACCCTGAGATCATGACCTAAGCTGAAATCAAGAGTTGGATGCTTAACTGACCGAGCCACCCAGGCGTCCCAAGAATTCGTTTTTCCAGAAGAGACAGCCAAAATGTGAACAGTGGCTCATTAGTGTCCCCTTTCTTCACTCTTACCTGTTCCATTTCCAGTTAAACTCCTCAGCTTCAGAGATACAGTGACAAGTTTCCAATGATAATACACACCTGATCTTTTTATATTCCTTTTACACTCCTTGGGATTGTTTCTTTCTGAAATGGGAAAGAGGAAGGGATCAAACATGTGCTAAGGATATCATCCTTGTCACACAGGTTTCTCTTTCTTTTCCTTAGACTATGACAAGAGAAATTTTGTTTGTGTTATATTAAGAAAAAATAAACTTCTTTAGGAGAAAAAATGGCTATACTACAAGTTCTTTCCTTAAAGAGAAGCAGGAAAGTTACTTTGATGCCTCATTCTTACTATGAGGGGTGGGAGGCAGGGTAGGAGATCTTAAGTTACTTTCCCACAGCTAAAAGCATTTTGAAGTACTTTCCCTGGAACCATGTTTTACAATCTTGAATTTGCTGTGGACTTGTGTGTCCAACTGCCTAAACAAGGACAGGGAAATATGCCCATGAAAGTTAACCTTTGCTGAATACAACCATGAGGGAGAAAAAACACTGGGAACATCTGTATTTTATCCTGCCAATATGTTCTCTCTTATTCTAGAAGCACAGGATGTCTTTACTGTGTCAGCTGCAAAAATATTATCTCTCTGCAGGAATGAAACAAGTGTGGAATATATATTATGCTACTGCATTACACGCATACCTAAGCAGAAAACAAAGAAAATAGCCATTTAATATATAACTCAATTTTGCCTCCAGGGACAGATAAAGTTTTTTATTATAATACCCAAATGGTACAGTACATAAATATACATGGGAAATGTGATAGGGCTAAGTCAGGCTCTTTTGGCTAGATGCTGGTGGCTAAAAATTTATCATCTGACACCCATCCTAATCTCGCCTTCCCATAGACATGAAGTAGGCTATATTTTTCATAAGGGCCAGGAATTTGGGGCAAGAGAGACCAAGCCCATCACCATTTTTAAGCAGATCATTAATTTCTAAATGTGTGTGGAAAATAACCATTGGCTGTTATCTTCCAGTTTCATTTCAAACATTATCCCTTATACAGTTTACTTAATAAATAACCAAGAGAGTAAAGAAAAAATAATGACAGTAACTAAATTGGTAATTTAATAACTTCAGATGATTCTAGAGGCTTAGTGGTGTTTATCCTTTTTGAAATCAATAACTTTTCATTTGGAATCTTAAATCCACTTTAATGAGCATTCTGCTGGCAGCAGTTTTATGTAGGATATGAGCTTATACAAACAAAAGTAAGAGAGGCTTTTTCCTAGATAACAACTTACAGTTAACTCTGCAGATCACATGACTGATTGGAATATATAAATCTCTGGGACTCCATTATATACGCTTCTCAAAGATTGTAAATGCTTTTCACCAGAGAAGAGGTTATATAGGAAGAGTGTTCTCAACGTGAGGAAACTTCAAGTTTCTCAGTGATTTGAAACATGTCTGAAATGGCTCTACTAACCCTGATTCTATTTTTGAAAGTCCATGCAGAGTGACAACACAACTTTCTTATAGACAACACATGAAATAATGCCCCTAGCTTTCTATGTAATTTGCATGCATTACTGAGTCATCAAAATAAAATACCTACTAACACACAATAACCTATTCCTTTGAAATCTGCCAGTACCTTACTGGGACTCTGACAATGTCTTTCACATTGCTTCCCTCTCTGTAAGAAAACCTTGGGGTCAAGGAATTTACCCATATAAAACTAATTAGAAACACCCTCCATAAACCAAGGGGCTAAATCCGTAACCCACATTTCGCTGCCTCTGTGGCCCACAGACTCAAGTAGCTCTGGAACTCTCCGTAGGGAACTCAGGAATGAAACTATGGCTTTGGGGCTCATGACTGTTCTCTGTGAGATGCTGTCCCCTGTTGCACTGACGTTGTCTCCTGGAAGCATTTCAAAGCTATCACGCCCTTCAAGCACTAAAACTGTGTTGCATTCCCTCCAGAGTTTAAAAATCCTTTATAAAAACAATGATTTCACCTTTGGTTATAATTCAGCTTTTCACAGAGGCTCAAAAACTAGAGATGTCTCCCCACCTTCTCACAGGAGAGGTTTTCTAACAAAACCCTCCTTAGGTCAAAAAAAAAAAAAAAAAAGTGCAGATTACACTAACAGATATCCGGCAGACTTCAAACCCCAGTTTGGGCTGGGCTGGAGGCCCCTGCCCCATTTGTAAATATCTGAAGTTCACCCTGTATTGGGGCGCCTGGGTGGCTCAGCCAGTTAAGCGTCCAACTTCGGCTCAGGGCATGATCTAGCGGTTCATGGGTTCGAGCCCCACGTTGGGCTCTGTGCTGACAGCTCAGAGCCTGGGGCCTGTTTCCGATTCTGTGTCTCCCTCTCTTTCTGCCCCTCCCCCACTCGTGCTCTGTCTCTCTCTGTCTCAAAAATAAACTATAAAAAAATATAAAGTTCACCCTGTATCAATGAATGACCTACTACTATTATATGAACACTCCCTTGCCAGGCATTTAAGTCAAGTGCCGACCTGAGAATGAAGTTAACACAGAGGAAAGCAAGTCAGGAGATGAGGAGAGACCCCCACCCACCTCATCTGAGCTTCTGGAACCAGCATCCGCCTTTGGTCTCCCCAGTTAAGTGTGCCAATAAATTCCCCTTTTTGCATAAGTCAGTTAGAGTTTGGTTTTATGTCACTTTCAACTGAAACAATTTTGACTAATATACTAATAATCACCAAATTTTATTGCATTGTATAAATATCATTGCCTCAAGAACTTGAAGTAACGCATCCCAGAGAGTCCCAACCATGAAAACTACAGGCTGATGAGTGATTCAATTAAACATGTACATAAAGATCACTCCCCAAACCACACATGGAGAAAGGAGGGAGACAAATCTGAAGAAGAAGGACAAAAACCTTGCATTTGAAACGACGGATTAAGGAGAGGACATCTGCTCAATGTTTAGAACTGCGAAGATAAATGATTCCATTTTATGTTGTTATTAAATTGTATTACTCTTCATTAAAGTTAAATGCATTTAGAGGAATTAAGCTTATCAAAAACTTGGCAGTGTAATATAAGCGATGATTCTTTGTTTATTTGATGACATCCTCCTGTGGGTTGATTCACAATTTTAATTTTGGAGAACAATATTTCCTTCATGGGGACTGACAGCATGATGTGAACTGCTGCATCATTTTGCATGAAGTCATATCGATTATGAAAGCAAACAGAAGCCAAGTAACTTAACCCATATTTCAAGGAGCATTATGACAATAATGTGTCTATATTGTCAGAGGGGATCACATCAACTTCAGAACTGAAATTAGCCTCAGTGAAAGGGAAAAAAATAAAGAGCTGGAATGAAGCCTCAGGAGAAAATACCTATTCTTTTTAAGTACGATGGGACTCAGGATAAAAGTTCTAAATATATTTTGAGCCTCGCATCATGCTGACAGCTCAGAACCTGGAACTTGCTTCAGATTCTGTATCTTCCTCTCTCTCTCTGCCTTTCCCCCTCTAGCACTCTGTCTCCCTCCTCTCAAAAATAAATAAACATTAATACATTTGTTTATTTATAAAATTTCTAAATACTTTTAGTGGAAAAAAACTATTTTAAAAAGCATGTATTAAAAATATGTATCGGGGCACCTGGGTGGCTTAGTCGGTTAAGCGTCCGACTTTCGCTTAGGTCATGATCTCGCGGTTCGTGGGTTCGAGCCCCGCGTCGGGTTCTGTGCTGACTGCCAGCTCAGAGCCTGGAGCCTGTTTCAGTCTGTGACTCCCTCTCTCTCTGACCCTCCCCTGCTCACGCTGTCTCTCTCTCCTAAAAATAAATAAAAACATTTAAAAAATAAATAAATAAAAATATGTATCAATTACTAATAGCCTACTATGGAGCCCATGGTAAGCAAAACAAATACATGAGAGAGAGCTTGCAACCTAGTGGTAGCAGAAAGCATTCATCCAATCACAGAATTTTAGTTGCTGTTGGGGTAAATATTATCAGAGACACGTGCCCTCCCACCCTAGAATCCCATTCTGGGGCTTTACCCTAAGCAGATAGACCAGGAAAGGATTTTGCAAAGAACTGATGTTTGAAGAATGAATAAGCACTAAGGAGGTAAAGAGGGAGATGATCCTAGTGAGAGGGAGGAGCCACAGGTGGAGAGAAGAATGGGGTAGGAGTCAGAGACTCATGGAATGACCATGAGCCCCAAACCCAGGGACAGGAGGTGGAGGTGAGGAGGCCCAGACTGTGGGTGCTTTCCCCTGAAGATGGTGGGCAGATCTTGAAGGGCTTTTAAAGGGGCTTGTTAAAATAAAATTTAAAAAAAAACAACAACACTCTGGCATCAAGATGGATAATAAATGAATGGAATAAGGGTGAGGAGGGTGCAATTAGGATCTAGGCAAGGGAAAATGGTAGCTGGGGTGTGTAGGGGTGAAGGCAAGACACAGAAAGTAGAGAATCTTCCTGGCAGTTTATCCTCAACATTGCTTGAAATGTGAGCAATCTTTCTGTTTTTCACAACTTTGCATTAGGGAAAATTCCAAATGTATTAAAAGGTAGAATAACACAATGAACTCTATAAACTCAACAGCCAGCTTCAGCTCTGGGGTAATCTTGTACACAAGATTGTACATACACACACACGTGCATGTGTATATGTGTATGTATATGTTTATGTGTATGAATATGTGTGTGTATATATCTGTGTGTGTATATGTGTATGTATATATGTGTGTGTATACATCTCTCTGTGTATATATATATATGTATGTGTGTGTGTGTATATCCAATAACTATCTAATTCCCAGACAGATCTTTTAAATTTATGAACATTTCAAACTCTCCAAAAAGTTGTGAGAACAGTACAATAACCATCAATTTGTCATTCATGCAGATTCATTAATTATCAATATTTTATTAACTTTATAAAGACACACACACATATCCTTTCTATCTCCTAAGAGCAGTGGCATTCTCTTACACAATTACCACACTCAGAAGACTTAACATTATCTAATATGCAATCCATATTCAAAATCACCTGTTTGTCTCAACGATGTCCTCTATAACTGTTTTTTCCTCCTGATCCAGAGTCCAAACAAGGGTCATACATTGCATTTCATCGTCCTGTCTCTTTAGTCTCCACCACTCTCAAAGAACTCCTTGGCCTTTCTGTCTTTCGTGACATTGATGTCTTTGAAGAGTCCAGGCCAGCTACTGTGCAGGATGCCTTTAAATGTGTGTTTGTCTGATTGTTTCCTCATGATTAGATTCACGTGAAACATTTTGGCAGCACTATCACATAGATGACGTTGCGTCCTTCTCGATATGTCACATCAGGCGCCATATGATGTCAGGTGCACCGTTATTAATGATGATTCTTTTGGTTCTTCCACGGGTTGAATTCATATCCTGTGGCCATAATCCATTAATAAAGGAGCCAGACAAGGACAGCAAAATATAATTTCTATTTCCCTACAAGCCATCTTAATGCCAAGAGACATTAACACAGGTCATTTATACAGACAAAGCTTTGTCAGTTTTATTCACGAAAGGTGCATATAGATCATAAATACACAGTGACAGGGAATGAATCTCCCGCAGCAATTAGAGGAAAGTGGTGCACTTGGGAGGAAGAACAGCGAGAAGGAGAGCTTGGAGGTGAAGCCCATGGCCTCAGGAGCCAGACTGTACGGGACACCATCCTGGTTCTGCCGCTCACCACCCGCGTGACTTTGGGCAAATCACCCACCCCTTCTGTCTCTACTTGCACATCTGTAAACAGGCACTCACAGAACTCACCTTGGGTGGTTGGTGGGAACAGTGAGTTGCTACCACACACAACAAGGCACGATGATGATGTTTCCAGTGAAGGGCCACTAACCTCCATGAGTTGACTAAAGGAAGACCCTAGGTCTTCTTTACAAAAAAAAGTATTACCTGAAGTTTGGACCCTGTTAGTAATATACTCCAGTAAAATGTCTTAATGTTTGCATAAAATCAGTAACACCATCAGGTAATGAGAACGACTTAAAACACAAGAGTTTTGATTTGAACGAACAGATGACAAATGTTAAACAGTTCCCAAATCAGAAGCAATAATCTTAACAATAAAATGTGTCCAGTGCTATTTCCTATGGACAATTTGATTACCTCCTATTCCTCAGTGATATATGTGTGGCCTGTGTCTTGTGTGAAAGAATATATATGATACTGACAATCCCAGAGAAGGATCTCAAGTGTACACAGAAGGCAGCCTGCTCAGAGATCGACTCAAGAGTCTAGACTAGTCTTAAGGTAACTCTCAAATCTGACAATCGCAACTTGGTTTTCAAATTTCAAAGATATCTTTCTGATTAGGAAATTCAGCCACAGTATCTTTGCCCACTATCTTGTTTGTTTATATTTCTGTGCAAGATGCTACCGGTTCTGGGAAGACCAACATTCTCCTTGATCTTATCCCATTACCTGTTTTTGAAAAAGTTACTTTCCTTTCCCTATAGTATTTGCTCCACTAGTCATTCATGGCTTAATAAGATTAATTTTAATATACTTTTTCCCCCTTGGCGTAATAATTATATTATCAAATAGGACAAAAGAGCTATCATTAACTTTCTATTTTTAGGATTTGAGTTTCTCCTAAAATGCATAACCATAGTAAAGATCTATTTTTTCCTTAACACAAGTAGAAAAAATGAAAACTGCTAGAACTCACTTGTTATTCTCTTAAGAAACAGGGGATCAACTCATCTACATCAACATTTCAAACAGAGAAAAGAAAAACATTTAAATAAATAACACAATATTTATATGTACCATGTTATAGCTCATTCAGGATAAGGCAGGGTCGAAACATCTACACAAAACAGAAATAGAGGAAAGAAATGGGGAGAAGCAAGGAGAGGCAAAGTGATAAAGGGAAATGGAAAGTCCAATACTGCTGACCCCTGCACCCCCGAGGCTCTCCCTGCCCAGCCTCCAGGTTAGTGCCTCCCCCCTCATTCCTTCCATCCCTCTCAGACTTGCTTCCCTAAACTCCCCGCTCTGCGCTTCCCCCCCCACCCAGAAACCCAGGCTTCAATGATTACATCGCCAACTCAGCCTACCTACCTACACCCCACACATCCACTGCAGATTTTCTTCTTTTTCCTCTTGCCCTTTATTTTTCAACTGTTTCCTGCCATTTGTCAAAGTTAACGTTTATCAATTTCACAGGCATCAGTTTTACAGTCACGAAACCCAGATGTACAAACATGAAATTCCCTTTATTTCTTCAAAAGTGGGAGAGCTCACGAGCCCCCATCTCCACAGATGGAAGAATACCTACCTCTGACAACTGAAGGAACATTCAGGGCATTGCTGAGTTCCATTAAGTAAATACGTCATCAATGTGAAATTCATACTCATCTCCTTCTGTTGGTAATCAATCCTCTAAGTTGGTAATAATTATAAGGCTGGAACAGAATATGGTACAGAGAAGAGGGAAGTCAGCCTAGAGAAGACAGTAAAATAGTCAAGTAAGTGCCCAGTTACAACACAGGTGAGTTTCCTGACAATGCTATGGGAGCACAGAGTGAATTTAAAGAAGCAAAGAGAGGGCAGGCAGAAGCGTTAACTTAGCCACAAGGGGTCAGAGACATCTTCTGAGAGGAAGTACGTTTTGTTTTTCAAAATTTTATTCATTTATCTTGAGAGAGAGTGGGGAGGGGACGGGAGGGGAGGGGAGGGGAGAGGAGAGGAGAGGAGAGGAGCGGAGCCGAGCAGAGCAAGAATTGCAAGCAGGCTCCATGCTATCAGCTCAGAGCCTGACTCAGGGATTGAACTCACAAATCCTAAGATAATGACCTGAGCCACGATCAAGAGTCTGATGCTGAACCAACTGTGCCACCCAGGCAACCCTTAAGTTATATCGTCAAGGGTGAGTAAGAGGTAGTCACTTTAAGAAGATGGGAGAAGTGGGCAAGATGGCGAAAAAGTAGGGCGCTCCGTACATTGCACTCGCCCCCATATCTCGCACAGAGAAGGCCTGAAGCCATAAGAACCCTTACAGAATCCAGGAGTTTGGGAGGAAAAGGAGACAGAGTCCGCTGAGAAAACCTTCTAGCATGAGTGCAAACTGGGGAAGATAAAATCGGGTCAGGACCAGAGACACAGAGGGACGGGGGCGATCCCCCTCTGCGGGGAGTTTAGAGGGGAGAGTGGCCGAAACTGCTCAAAACACTGTCCCTATCGCTGGAGAAAAGAAAAACCTCCGCTCGGGACACAGAGGGATCCAGTTTCCTGCTCTTCAGCTGACCCTAGGTGGGACGCACTAGTCCCAAGCGACCCCCGGGGAAAATGCTCCCTGCTCAACCTGGAGGGGACGCGTGATGGCTGTGCCTTTGTGCTTCTGGCTCAGCTCGATCCCTAGAGGGGAGGCAAAGGGCTTAAAACTGGAAGATTTGCCCACGAGTTCGTGTGTCGGGCGACGGGACACAGAGGGACCCAGTTTCCTGCTCTCCAGCCAACCCTAGACGGGATGCACTAGTCCCAGGAAACCCCTCAGATGAAACTGTTCCTCGCTCGCCACCGGCCTGGAGGAGATGAGAGCAGTGGCTTCTGACTTAATCCCTATGGGGAAGGCAAGAGGCTTGGGACTGCCCTGAGGGGATCATCTGCGAGTTTGGAGTTTTTGTTTCCGGCAATTTCAGTGGGGCATGCAGACTGGGATCTGGAAACGAGGCCTGGCCTGGGATATAGAGCACGGCCCACCTTGGCTGTGCCCCCGGCACAGAGAGTTTACAAAAAAAGGGAGTTGCGGCGCTTGGTTCAAGAAGGGACTGGAGCGCCACAACTCTTCTCCCCACAACCGCCAAGGCAGGACTCCTGGGGGATGCATTGGATCAAACCACCATCCCTGCTAGAGAGCTGTCCTTTTGATTTGTTTTGTTTTGTTTTGTTTTGTTTTGTTTTACCAGAGCTGGAGCAAGACCAACATGGATGCACTGCCCTGATTAATTCTGGTCACCGGCTTGCTTAAACAGTCACATTTAATCTATTCTCTAGATGTAAATTCTACACCTACCTACCTTTTCATCTCTTTCTCTCTGGAGTAATCAGACTATATAGTTTCTCTGAATAACACCATCGTCGTTTCTTTCTCCTCTTCTCCTACCATAATCCACTCTTTCGCTCTTTGAAAAAAGCTTCTTTTTCCTTCTGCCTGATCATTTCATTTCCAATTTCATTTCACCTCATCCCTGTGCTGTCATTTCTCTTTCTCTATGCTCTTCAACCAACACTGCATACACCCGGCTATTTATTTGTAGCTGGGAAATCTGGTTATATGCTTTAAACTGTTCTTTGTCTATTGGGTTTCTTCTTTTTTCCTTTCCTTTTCTTTTTTTTTTTGTTTCTATGTACTTTTATTTTTTTATTATTCACCTTCCCTCCTCCCTCTTTTCTCTTTTCTTTTTCGTTTTCCCTTTCAGTCTGCATGTTTATTGGATTTGTCTGTGTGTTTGTGTGCCTTTGTACCCTGTGTGTTTGTCTCTGTTTTCTTCTCCAGGGATACCTCAAGAAACAAGCCAAAGTACACATGGTGGAGAGTCCCAAGTACCACTACAAGTATGAAAATAAAATAACCAAGGTCTCAACAAGAGAGACCAAGAGATACCATTCAAAGAACACTTTCTGAATGGATAGGCCCTGGACAATCAAAGAGCCTTCTTTGGTACAGCAGCGCTCACAGGTGCAGAGAGCATAACAAGCTTTTAAAACTAACAAGAGATAGAAAGCTAACCAAAATGACAAAACAAAAGAGCTCTCCTCCAAAGAAATTCCAGGAAGAATGGACAGCTAAAGAACTGCTCAAAACAGATATAAGCAATATAACTGAACAAGAATTTAGAACAATAATCATAAAATTAATCCCTGGGCTTGAAAACAGCATGGAGGACATCAAAGAACCTATGACTACAAACCCCACGGAGCTTGAAAATAGTTATGGTGAATTTAAAAATGCAATAAATGAGATACATAATAAACTGGAGGCATCCAATGCACGGATTGAAGAGGCAGAAAGGAGAATAAGTGATTTAGAATACACTATTATAGAAAAAGAAGAAACTGAGAAAAAGAGAGAGAAACTGATCCAGGAACATGAAAGAAGAGTTTGAGAGCTCAGCAATACAATCAAATGGAACAATATCTATATCATTTTATGAAGCCAGCATCACTTTGATTCCCAAGCCACACAGAGACCCAGCAAAAAAGGAGAACTAAAGGCCAATATCCTTGATGAATACAGATGCAAAAATCCTCAACAAGATACTTGCATATTGAATTCAATAGCACATAAAAAGAATTATCCACCAAGATCAAGTGGGATTCATTCCTGGGTTACAAGACTGGTTCAATATTTGCAAATCAATCAATATGATACATCACAACAACAAAAGAAAAGATAAAAATCATATGATCCTGTCAATAGATGTAGAAAAAGCATTTGACAAAACACGGCATCGCTTCTTAATAAAGACCCTCAAGAAAGTTGGGATAGAAGGAACTTATTTAAACATCATAAAAGCCATCTATGAGAAGCCCTCAGCTAACATCATCCTCAACAGGGAAAAACTGAGAGCTTTCCCCCTGAGATCAGGAACACGACAGGGATGTCCACTCTCACCACTGTTGTTTAACATAGTGCTGGAAGTCCTAGCATCAGCCATCAGACAACAAAAGGAAATCAAAGGCATCAGAATTGGCAAAAAGGAAGTCAAACTTTCACTCTTCGCAGATGAGATGATACTCTACTACGAAAACCCGACAGACTCCACCAGAAGCCTACTAGAACTGATCCAAGAATTCAGCCAAGTTGCAGGGTACAAAATCAATGTACAGAAATCGTTTGCATTTTTATACACCAACAATGAAGCAACAGAAAGAAGAATCAAGAAACTGATCCCATTCACAATTGCACAAAAAACCATAAAATACCTAGAAATAAACCTAACCAAGGATACAAGAAATCTCTATGATGAAAAGTATAGAAAACTTATGAAGGAAATTGAAGAAGACACAAAGAAATGAAAAAATACTCCATGCTCATGGATAGGAAGAATAAATATAGTTAAAATGTCATTACTATCCAAAGCAATCTATAACTTCAATGCAATCCCAATCAAAATTGTAGCAGCATTCTTCTCAAAACTAGAACAAAATATCCTAAAATTTGTATAGAACCACAAAAGACCCCGAATAGCCAAAGTAATATTGAAGAAGAAAACCTAAACGGGAGGCATCACCATCCCAGACTTAAATCTCTACTACAAAGCTGTCATCATCAAGACAGTATGGTATTGGCACAAAAACAGACACATAGACCCATGGAATAGAATTGAGAACTCATAATTGGACCCAAAAGTATACAGCCAACTAATCTTTGACAAAGCAGGAGACAGTATCCAATGGAAAAAAGACAGCCTTTTTAACAGATGGTGTTGGGAGAACTGGACAACAACATGCAGAAGAACGAAACTAGATCATTTTCTCACACCATGCACAAAATAAACTCAAAACGGTAAAAGACCTGAACGTGAGACAGGAAACCATCAAAACCCTAGAGGAGAAAGTAGGAAACAACCTCCTTGACCTCCACCGCAGCAATTTCTTACTTGACACATCCCCAATGGCAAGGGAATCAAGAGCAAAAATGAACTATTGGGACCTCATCAAGATTAAAAGATTCTGCATGGCATAGGAACAATCCATAAAACTAATAGGCAACTGACGGAATGGGAAAAGATAGTTGCAAATGACATATCAGATAAAGGGTTAATATCCAAAATCTATAAGGAACTCACCAAACTACACACCCTAAAAACAAACAATCCAGTGAAGAAATGGGCAGAAGATATGAACAGACACTTCTCCAAAGAGGATATCCACATGGCCAACAGACACATGAAACAATGCTCAGCATCCCTCCTCATCAGGGAAATACAAATCAAAACCACACTGAGATACCACCTCACGCTGGTCAGAGTGGCTAAAATGAGCAAATCAGAGGACTCTAGATGCTGGCGAGGATGTGGAGAAACGGGCACCCTCCTCCACTGTTGGTGGGAATGTAAACTGGTACAGCCCCTCTGGCAAACAGTGTGTAAGTTCCTCAAAAAATGATCGTTAGATCTCCCCTATGACCCAGTGATAGCACTGCTAGGAATTTACCCAAGGGATACAGGAGTCCTGATGCATAGGGGCACATGTACCCCAATGTTCACAGCAGCACTCTCAACAATAGCCAAAACATGGAAAGAGCCTAAGTGTCCATCAATGGACGAACGGATAAAGAAGATGTGGTTTATATATACAATGGATTACTACATGGCAATGAGAAAGAATGAAATCTGGCCATGTGTAGCAACATGGATGTACCTTGAGGGTGTTATGCTGAGCAAAATAAGTCAGGCAGAGAAGGACAACTACCATATGTTTGCACGTATAGGTGGATTAGGAGGAACTTAATGGAGGATCGTGGGGGAAAAGGAGGGAGTCAAACCATGAGAGACTCTTGAATGCTGAGAACAAACTGAGGACTGATGGGTGTAGGGGGGGCATGGAGGAGGGCACTTGTTGGGATGAGCACTGGGTATTGTTGGAAACCAACTTGACAATAAACTATAAAAAAAAAAAAAAAAAGATGGGAAAGGAAGGGTCAGGGCACACGAGCTAAGGCATGGAATCCCAGGAGAGGGTGGCATGCTTGGGAGATGAAGCAGCTCTGAAATATCTAAGACACAGCCAATGTTCAGAAGAGCAAGTAGGAAGTGAAGCTAGAGAGAATGAACAGACTCTCCATCTGGGAGCAGGAACTAGGTTCATACTGTCTAGCCCAGAAGTTGGCATGCTGGACACAATGTCCAAGTCAAGACTGCTGCCTGCTTTTATAAACGAAGTTCTTTTGGACATAGCTACGCTCATCTGTTCTGATCTAGTCTGTGGCTGCTTTCCTGCCACCACATCAGAGTTAAGACGTTTTGACAGAGACTGTATGGCCACCTAAGCCTAAAGTATTTACTATCCAGCCCTTTACATGACAGTTTGCTGACCCTGCTCTAGCCCACCTGAGTGATACATGCACCCTCTTTAAAACAGTTTGCAAAGACCTAAAGTGCCACTTGGATATCGTTAGCATACTGCTGTTTAGATTGTACAAACCTGAAACTACATGTAATACAGCATCTTATGCTTACAGCTCGTATGCAAGTATAAAAATCTACACAACACATTTAAACTAACAAAAATAATAACACTCGAGGTGCCTGGGTGGCTCAGTCAGTGAAGCGTCCAACTCTTGGTTTTGATCTCACAGATCGTTACTGGGCTCTGTGCTGACAGTGCAGGGTCTGCTTGGGAGTCTCTCTCTCACCCTCTCCTGCTTGTGCACTCTCTCTGTTAAAATAAATAACCTTAAAGAAAGATAACACTCAAATTGATGGTATTCATTCAACGTGAGCAATGATATCATTTGTACAGACACAGATTTCCACTCCTAACATGGGACTTACTCTACCAGGACAGGTTTTTTTGGAATTCAGCAACTTGGTTTTACTTATTTGAACCAGCATAAAACCTTTGTTAAAATAACAAAAGACAGTGACTTCATTGAACTTTATATGCCCCAAATGGCTCATATTAGAAGACAGGTTCCTCTGCCTT
Organism: Proteles cristata cristata; assembly: GCA_017311185.1. NCBI lineage: Eukaryota > Metazoa > Chordata > Mammalia > Carnivora > Hyaenidae > Proteles > Proteles cristata. The sequence continues at coordinate 16,971 of JAESUZ010005464.1, forward strand.
CTTCTTTTTCCTGTAGGCTATTGATAATTATAGTAATGCCCACTGGTGCAATAAAAAACACAAATGCCTGCACAGGCATGGAAATCAACTGTCAGCACTCATTACTAAGGTGGCCATTCAGGTGATCCACAACTGCTTACATTTTTTTAAAATGTCATCTAAATGAAAACACAGTACTTTGAAAATATCACAGAGAGCTGCACATCCTAGATTATACGCAAAGCCATTCATGAAATGAAATCGAACATGGGATACTTATTGTGGCAACAAAATAGCTAAACACAGCTGGTCTAAACTGGATGAGCCAAAGAAGTGGCAATGGATTGGAGAGAAGATGACAAATATGAGAATATGTGGTGTACTACCTGGACAAGATTCTTACATCAGACAGTTGTGGGGAGGAAGGAACGTAAGGGAGGGTTCAGGAAGGACTCCCAGGTTTCTGGCTTGGGAATGTACACTCATTGACGTGAGCAACAAAGATGAAAAAGTTTAGGAGGGACAGACATTAACTTTACTTGGGCACTCTGAAATTAAGGCACCCATGAAACTGAATCTTTAATGAATAAAGGTACAGTGAACAGCACAGTCTTGAGTGACAACTGGCTCTGATATTAAGATTTGGGAGCTAGAAAGAAATGGTTTTATTTTTTAATGTTTGTTTATTTTTGAGAGAGAGAGAAAGAGCAAGCATGAGTGGGGGAGGGACAGAGAGAGAGGGGGAGACAGAGAATCAGAAGCAGGCTCCAGGCTCTGAGCTGTCAGGACAGAGCCCAATGAGGGTCTCAAACCCACATACCCCAAGATCATGTCCTGAGCCAAAGTCAGATGCTTAACCAACTGAGCCACCCAGGCACCCGGACTTGGTTGTTGATGTATCCACATAGAGAAGTAAAAAGCCGGAGGAGGGAAGGAATTAAAGGATGCTTAATCAACAACTGGTCATTTGAGGCAGCTGTATAAATAACTACACACATGCACCCACAAACATAATCAATTCAGAAGGATGTCCACTAATGGAGAAAACTGTAATTCATGCATCCCATATGAATTACCAATACAAAAATCACTTTTATGCCTTTGAACAGGTACACAGAGGAGAGAAGAGTCTGTAGAAGATTTACCTGTGTTTGGTGAAACTGGTTTGTTCTCCTAGAAGGCAGTGTAACTTGAATAAAAGGGAAAAATGATATGGAATGTGGCAGTCACAGCTACGTGCCTACTAGATATCTGTTCTCCTTTCTTCTTTACTAACAGAACCCTAATTTTTGTCAGAGTGGCAATGAGCTCAGCTGAAAGCTACAATTCCCAGCCTCCTTTGCACCTATGGAAGGCTGTGACACAGTTCAGGACAATGAAATATAGGTGAAAGTCACCAAATGGAACTTCTGGGAAAGTCCCTCAAAAGGCAGGTAGCCTCAGCTGACTAGATCCTTTGTCCTTACCTTTCTTCCTGCCAAGATATATGTTGTTGCAGGTGGAGTGACCATATTATAACCTTGATGACCCAAGGACAGGTTAAGGATTACTGAGCAGAAACACAGGACAAACATGGGGGCTGCAAGGAACCCCAATATCAGTACGAGACCTCCTACTTCCAAATGTAAAAATAAGAAAACCTCTAACTTTTTTAAGCCTATTTATTTTTAGAAAGAAAGAGAGCACAGGAGGGGCAGAGAGAGAGGGAGAGAGAAAACACCAAGTAGGTTTGACACGGTCAGCACAGAGCCCAATGTAGGGCTTGAACCCACAAACCAGAAGATCATAACCTGAGCTGAAATCAAGAGTCCAATGCTTAACCACCCAGGCGCCCCTGAAAAACTCTAATTTTTTAAATCACTGTTTTCTGGATTCTTGTCCCTTGACACTCGGTGGAATGTCTACCAACCTAGAAGCCTTATTCAAGAAGTGGTCTCAGGTCCAATCTCTCCTAAGATAGCCTTCAGGTTAATATAATGTCTAGGACAAAATGAAGAGTTGATTATCACCAGGATGCAACAGAAAGCCTCTCTACCCTGTGACTAGGGTCACCCAAAGTAAAGCGAAAAGGAGATGGACATCCAGGAGATTAGCTGGCCAGTTTGGGGGGTGGGGGGGGTGGCCTCCAAGATGGTGTCCAACAAATCCTAAGGCTAGCATCCTCCACCATTTTTTTTTCTTTTTGGTTGGCATTTTACCCCCCATTTCTAAACCAATGGAAGAAAAAAACAGTGAGCAATAAATGTTAACACAATCACTTACTTTTGGGGACTTCTCATTGTCCACCCCATCAAGGAGATGTTGGACAGTTCATTGAACCACTAATGTGTGCTTGGTATTACCAGTGATGTCCTCCTCCATTCCAATCAAGTAGCCAGGTTAACTGCTGCCTTACTTTAGGGGAGCTTTGTGGCAGACACTTCAGAGCAAACTCCCTCCTAACCCTGCCTGCTATTTGGAATTCAAGGGCTTCAGTCCCTGAGGTGGATTACGTTGGAGGGAGGCAGAAGCGGATGGAGCAAAGGAGAGAACAGAGTCTGTCTTACACCAGAAAGGCATGGTGGTCTCTACAAACAGCAGGGACCTGCATGCACTCCCGGAAGTATCTGGGAGTGCAGACAAGGCCTCTGAGGGGCATGACAGGTATAAAACAAAAGAGACTGACCCCTGGGCAACAGGACTCCTATGTAAATAAAGATTGCTGCAGCCCAAAGACAGCCCAAAGAAAAGTCACTACATTTAAGGTTCTGTGACCAGTCTGACAACAGAACAACTCAAAAATGAGGGGAAAGTTCCTCTGGTTCTTAAGAAACCCCAATAGTCTCTGAGATATCGAGGGAGAGAGAAAGAGCCCCCAAATGAAAGACTGAATTTACTTCTGGCAAGTGTCTTGCATACTCCTGTTTGTGACTCAAGACTTATTCCCACTGCCGACTCCTTCCTCTAGAACCTGAGCCTCAACAGCTCCATCTCCTCAATCTGGTGCTCCAGACACTGGCATCAGTCTTACACTCCACTCGCAAGGCTTTTCTGGTTTTCCTCAGCATGTTCTGCCCTCTGACTAAGTACACTCACTCATTCGATACACGAGTGCCCATTTTTTATTTTTACCTTTAAATACTTTCCCTTCATAAGACTTTCGCCGATCCTGAAATTCCAAATCATAATTTCTTTCTTTACACCTCCACATTACTTGTTGGTGACTTCTCTTGGGACATTACCCTGTCCCACTTTGCACTATAGTCTCCTAGCTGCTCCCCGACTATCAAACATCTTAAAAAAATAAAAAAACCTTATTGAACACCTACTATGCACTCGAAGGGTAGGGATGTCTGTCTCCCAAGTCTGAAGCATAGTACTATGCATCTATTTGTTTACCAGAAAATATTTTGTGAGGGTCTACTATGTCCTGTCCCTTAGAATAGAATACAGAGCGTGTCTGCAAGGTCCCTGAAGTCTATATGTTATGGTCAAGGTTCGCAGGTTTGAACATCATCAATTCTCAGGGAATGTTTATTGAATTCAATTCTTAGCATTTTAAAGCTGCACTGTACTTTGAGCAGATTGGGGAAGATAATTTTGTGTGGGCAGTGCCCTTCTTGATATCTCAGAATATGCCAAGTGGGCTTTGCAGTTACTAGAAGCATAAAGAGCAAGAAAAATTTTAAAGTGTGCTTTAATCATTTCCATTTTGAAATCAGGTAAGATCATTTTTGTTTTTTCATTTTATAAGTTCTTAATCAAGTTTCTTATAAAGTAACCCAAAAACAAAGAGATAATGTGAATCACAGGTGCAATCTTGCATCAAGTTCAGCATCCAGTTTATTTCTCTGTTTTATTTACTTAATTTTTAATTTTTTTTCTTCTTAAATTTATATCCAAGTTAGTTATCATATAGTGCAATAATGTCAGGAGTAGAATTGGTGATTCATCCCCTACATATAACATCTAGTGCTCATCCTAACAAGTGTCTTCCTCAATGCCCTTCGCCCATGCAGCCATCGCCCCACCCACCAGCAACCTTCTGTGTGTTCTCTGTATTTAAGAGTCTGTCATGCTTTTGTCCCCCTCCCTGTTTTCATATTATTTTTTCTTCCCTTCTCCTATGTTAACCTGTTTTGTATCTTAAATTCCACATATGAGTGAAGTTATCGGATATTTGTCTTTCTCTGACTGGCTAATTTTGCTTAGCATCACACCATCTAGTTCCATCCAGCTCATTTTTATTTTCAAGGCAAATGTGCAAATAAAAATATGTGAAATTCATGCAAAATGCTGAGATGAAGGAAATGTTATCCAAGAGAAAGCTGCTTTCCCATCTCAGGACTTGCTTCCCTAGCCTTTCATCCTTCCCTGCTGTCACTGCTGCTTGGAATTTGCTGTTATGTGTAATAAGACTCCATCACAAATGTTTGTGGAGAAATCAAAATATTCACTAGCGATCTTGGCACAGACCAGTAAAGGCTCCATCTCTGATCTCCCTTCCCACACTCCCCATCCTACATTCAGGCTCTCTTTCTTCTTCCCAGTTAGCCACTCTCCTGACTCGACTAGCTGGTGGGGGGCAAACTTCCTGTTTTCCACCTCTAAAGTATGTCACAAACCTGTGTACTAAGGGCTAGTGAAGTAAGGAACTCTGAAGAATCAATAAGCCCAAGCTTACGTAGTCATTTATTCAAAAAGTATTAATGCACTTTCTATGTTTCAGGCACTGGGTTAAGCCTTAATAAACAGAGATAAACTCGGGGGCGCCTGTGGCGGTCGGTTGGGCATCCAACTTTGGCTCACGGTTCATGGGTCTGAGCCCCGCATTGGGAACCTGCCTTGGATTCTCTGTCTCTTCTCCGTATGCCCCTTCCCTCCTCATGCTGTCTCTCAAAAATTAATAAATGTAAAAAAAAATTTTTTTTAAGGGGCATCTGGGTGGCTCAGTCAGTTAAGTGTCCAACTTCAGCTCAGGTCATTATCTTGCAGTTGGTGATTTCAAGCCCCAAGTCAGGCATTGTGCTGACAACTCACAGTCTGGAGCCTGCTTTGAATTCTGTGTCTCCCTCTCTCTTTGCCCCTCCCCAACTCGTGCTTTGTCTCTCTCTCTCTCTCAGAAATAAGTAAACATTAAAAAAAAGAAAACAAGAGTAAACAAAATGGGAAATTCCTGGTCTTCAAGGACCTGACATTCTAAGGGAGAAAAAAGATAAACACATTCACAGATGACCAGAAAGCCTTCAGATAGTAAAAAATGCCATGAAAGAAAGAAATGGAGAGGCGAGATGGGCAGTTAACTGTTGGCAGGTGCTTCCAGTATGGTGCTCAGGAAAGTCTTTTCTGATATTTAAGGAGACCTGGCAAATAGAAAGGTATTGGCCAGAGTCCAAGGAAGAGTGTTTCACACATCTCAGCCTGAGATGAGAAAAAGTTGAAGGCACAGAAAGGAGACAGACCCCAGGATGGAGAGAGACCCTGTGTGAGGTCAGGAGAATATATTCTAGCTCATGGAGGACCTAGTAGCTACAGTGAGGAGATTCAATTTTAATCTAAGAATATAGCATGTGTTTGATGTACTTGAAGCAGAGGAGTGACAGTCTTCTTCTTTTTTTTTTTTTTTAAGATCACTATGGCTAATGGGTGGAAAGTGAAATTAAAAATACTGATTAGGAGACTACTGTATAAATTCAGGAGAGAGAAGGGGAAGGAATGGACACATTATAGTTGGATCCCATACGTGGGTGGAAAAAGAGCCATGAAGATGTCACCCAGGTTTTTGGCTAAAAGGCTTGACTAGATGGTACTTCTTCTTACTGAGATGGGAAAGTATTCTAAGCCTGCTCCGCCTGACCCTGGGCAACGTGGTCTCTTCAGCTAGAAGTGCAGATATAAAAAGAGAGAGAACAGACAGCCTCAGATACCTCTTCAGCACTACAATATCATAGCTCAGTTGGGTAACAAAGACATTATATGATTTTCTTCTATTATTCCCACTAGGGGATTATACAAACTTTGGAACAGAGGCTGGGAGCTCCATAAAGTTGCCAGAATGTTCCACAAAGCCGTGTGACTTTGGCCAATAAACTCTCTGTGCCTCAGTCTCCTCATCTTCACAATGGTATGATAAAGCTGACTTGCTTCACTGGGCTGCTATCAGGAATCAGCCAGCAGGAACATGCTAGTAATCAGGTAAGCACACAGTCTCCTTTCCAGATGGACTCGACACTTGTTCTCTTCTTTCAGTCACTCTACCTTGTGAATCTCTTGACTCGAGGATTTCCTTTCTTTCTGAAGATGAAGCAGCAACTCCAATTCTCGGGATTCCCAGAGCAGAATTTCACGTGGGTCCCTTCCTGTGATGGTCACACAGCCCTAGACCTCTGTGACTTTTCCCGGAAGGTGAGTGTTGCAGGAGGAAGTCAACATAGCCAGCATCAAGCCTGTGGGCTCCAGGCTAACAACCTGAGGGCTCCGTGCTTCACTTTGATTTATCAGCTTTCCCTGCCAGGAGCTCAACCCTCTCTCTGATGAACAGGACTTCAAGAACTGGGTCTGAGGAGGAAGCATGACAGAATACTTCAGGCTGCTCATGCTCAGACATGCCAGCCACATGCCATGTTGCCACTGCTCACCATGTTCCCCGACACTCGGGGGATGAGATGGGCATGCGACAGCAAGGGAGAAAATGGTCTCGTGGGCTGCCCACAGCCCATTTTCAGTTACCAAAACTTAAAAATTTTAGCCACCACAAAAATTCACTAATGAACAAGCCCCATCCCCCTCCCCTTTTTTTTAAGTATGCCTCTGTTTTTTTCCATTTCTTTCCTTTTTCCTTTCAGGAAAAAATCCAAATAATAGAATTCCCCAGGTGTCATGCTTTTCCAAGGTTTCTTGCTGTCCAGACAGAAAGCCAGGTTATTGTCGTCATTTCTGTCTTTTCTGCTGTGGCAGCTGGAGGGCAGTGCAATTCTCTCTCTCTCTCTCTCTCTCGTTCCCTGGGGCGGGAGAAGGGGGAGTTTCTCATAAGTGATGAGGGGAAGAGACACAATGGAGGGGAAATATGCACACAAGGCACAGGAGCCCTGGGGGAAACGATTGGGGGCGGGGGCGGGAACAAGCAATGTCAAGTGCACAGATGGCACATCCTGGTCTTCTTGCTTCCTCTTCACTCACACAGCACTAGCTGCTTTCACACCCATCCAACGCGCGCTTCCCCTTTCTACGGCTTCTCCCTACACCCAATTCTTCAAATTCTTCACATGTGAGCTCAGCTCAGCCTCGCCCTTGCACACTCACACACAAACTCAATCAGCACCTCCCCCTTCTTTCCTCATCTCCAGCTCAGGGCTGGCCCCCAGGCCCTGTGACCCAGGACTGGGAGAGGCCACTGTGCTCTGACAAGGTCTGGGTGTGGAACAATAAGGCAGAGGTGAGGCAGAGCCTGATTCCAGAGAGGCTGGCTGTTGGAGAGCAGCCCAGCCCCACAGGCAGGGAGGGCATAAGTGGCTAGCAACCCGAGTGACTACTGGCAGAGAGTGACAGAGCCCAATGCGTGAGTGTCCAGGGTGCCACCACAGGTCACAGAACAAACAGGAGCAGCTGGTTTATGGGGGCAGGGCCAGGCCTAGAACTAGAGCAGGGGAAAGGGAAGCCCCAGTAACAGATTCTTCCATTTGCAGTGAGCTTTGTGCTTTCCAAAACTGAGGCCCCTTGGCATACCTGTTACTTCATGTAAGACGGGCATATGTTACAACCCCTTCTTTACAGGTGAGAAACTGAGCCTGTGTGAAGGTAAACAGACTGTTATAATCACACATTCATGACAGCTGGGCTAGAGTCCACTCCTGGGATGAGAGCTGTACCCAAAACATCACTGACCTGCATAAAATCATTTAACAGGAGCAAAGTCATCATGTAGGATAGTATCCCTGATAGGGCTTTGCAAGGTAAAAGATTTTTCGCCATCTCAAATACACAGCCCCTACTATGGCCCTTTAATATGGCCATATATTCTAAGGAAGGAGAAGGAAAGAGATCTCAGTCAAGACCCAGCAGAAAAACGGTGATGAAAAGAACATGCTGGGTACCAACCTCTCGTGATCAGTTTCAATTCTAGATGGCCTCTGTCTCTTCCACTCCTACCTAATGGAATGCAGAGAACTTACTGACAGAGTATTATAACGACATGAACCCATGGTGAGGAAATTACAGACCATCCGCTCAAAAACTGTGTTTGCAGGAAGCTTCTTTCTTTGAGACTCAAAGATAGAGTATTTCTTTTAATAGCCTTCCCCTCCTCCCCTTGCTACAATTTTCAAAAAGAGAAATAAAAGATCAAATATGAAAGGTATCTTACTGGTAATCTAGGGTTTGGAATGAGAAATAAGTGCTTTGATCTCATTTTGAAAATGATTCTCCTTTTCTCAAGCTTTTATTTTCCCAGAAAAAGTTAGTGGTGAGGCATTGAAGATTCTGTACTTTTATAATCACTCTACTAGGGGCACCTGGATGGCTCATTGGGTTGAGTGTCCAACTTGGCTCAGGTCACAATCTCATGGTTGGTGAGTGAGACAGAGCTCCCTATCAGGGTCTCTGCTGTCAGTGCAGAGCCCACTTTGAATCCTCTGTTCCCCACTCTCTCTGCCCCTCCCCTGTTTGTTCTTTTTAATACAATATTTTTATTGTCTTTTGAATTTCTTTAGGACCTAGACCAAGCTGCTCTGTTCCAGGTTTCACATAAGTAAAGATTAAAACTGTGGCTTCCATCTATATTACAAACATATGGGTGGCCTGTGAAGGAACCTTCCACAAGGCCCTATTTACAGTATGGCTAAAACTAAACCATACTTCTCTAAGATGCCAATAGCTAAGTGTCTTTGGGACACTTCTTGAAACTCTGAGTCTGTTCATTTTTCTTTTACATAGAAACCTATTTTGTTTTACTCAAAAACAGATAAATAAATAATTCGAATGTCGAGAGCCAAAGTAATGGGCCTTATGAAGCCTGTCCACCAGTAGAGATTGTATTTCTTCTTTCACCTGAAATGTTTCACCTGAGAGACATTCAAGTAATTTGACTACTTGCTGACCTCTCATATACACTATAGATTCTTTTCTTTTTTAAATTTATTTACTTTTGAGAAAGAAAAGGAGGGCATGAGCAGGGGAGGGACAGAGGGAGAGAGAGAGAGAGAGAGAGAGAAAGAGACAGAATCCCAAGTAGGGGTGTAGCCTAATACAGGGCTTGATCTCACAAACTACAATATCATGACTGGAGCCGAAACCCAGAGTTGGACACTTAACTGACTAAGCCACCCAGGCACCCCTACCATAGATTCTTACGAATCGGTCCCTTGAACACTAGCACTTCAAGATGGCATAGCAAGCGTATGTGTTGACTTCCACTCCCTCACAGAATTCACATGTCATGTGTGATAAAGAAATATAGCTGGAATAAAGCTGAGTAAGGGAAAGAATATCAGTGAGAAATATATTTTGATAAATAAGAAAGAAAAAAAGGAAGAAAGCGGGATCACATTATTAGATAAACCAGAATGAAGGAAGCTGAGACCCAGAACACAAATATAAGAAGGCTACCAGGGAGGTGGGAGCCATTCCTCACCAAAGAGCCCTAGGAGTCCTTAAATGTGTAGATGACAAGAGAGCAGAAATAGGAGGAGGAGTAACCACTGTAATTAACTAAAGGAGTATTTATGAAATATCTGGTCCAGGTAGCCCCTCCCACCCCATTCCAATCCCCTTGCATCAAAACAATTAAAGCCTGTGGAATCTGAGCTGTACAACTGCGGCTTCTCCACTCCAGACTCGCAGGCCCTACAGGAAGGCCTTTTTGTCAGTGTGTCCTTCCCACAGAGCTCATAGTCAGACCCCTGGTTCTGCTGATCAGTAGGGACACTTACAAGAGAAAGAGAACCACAGAGCTGAGGAAAGCACTGACAGTAATCTATAGGGCTGATTCTAACACTCAAATTAATCCACAGCTAAGATGACAGATTTGAGAAGGGACCCAAAGGAAAGTTTTAGATTGATGAAACTATGCTCTATTTTGATTTTGATGCTACTAATATGACTATACACACTAATCAAAACTCATCAAACTAAATGTCCTTCAAAGGTGAACTTTGCTGAATATAAATTATACTCCTATAAGCCTAAACCTATGAAAGGAAAGAAGGCTGAAGTTAGTGACATCTGACTTGGTCTGAAACTATCCTGGACAGTTTATCCACTTGTCTAGCAGCACAGAGTGGTGACAAATTGAAGAACTAGCTCCATCAATAAAGTCTTTAAGCCAGTCTGATGAATTCAGAAGCAGAAGGGAGAGAAACTACCAGCTAGTCCAAAGAGCCTTATTTTATTTAATTCACACCACAGGGGATATGACTACCTAAAAGAAATGATCCTCACCTCCTTCGACAGAACTATTTGGGGACATCTTAAATTATCCCAAGACATCTAGATAAATGCTCAATAAAATGGGAAGTAAAGTCATGTAGACAAAAATAAAACAAACCAAAGAGGTTTCTTATTTTTCAAAAAAGGAACAAACAAAAATAAGAAAGATACTGGAAATTAAAAATACACTTGCTACAGATTTTTACATACAATAAAAGAGTTGAAAAATAAAACCAAGGAAATCTGCTAAAATATTCAACAAAAAGAAAGGAATCAAGGATATGAACAAAAGGGTTAAAATCATAGAGAATCAATATAAAAAGTCCTAAAACTGAGTTAACAAATCGGAAGGACAGAACTAAGAAAATGAATGTTGGAAAATAATTAAAGAAAGAGGAGTTGATACATAAAAACAATAAAATGTGGGTTATACATACGACATACTGTTCAGCCATGAAAGGGAATGAGGTACTGATATATACTACAATATGGATGAATCTTGAAAACATTCCACTAAGTGAAAGAAACTGATCCAAAAGGCCATATATTGTTATGATTCCATGTATATGAAATATCCAGAATACACAAAGTCATAGAAACAGAAAGTAGACTTATGGTTGCTAAGGGCTGAGGGAAGGAAGAATGGGGAATGATGGATAATGGCAACGGGTTTCTTTTGAGAATGATGTAACCTTTCTCTAACTAGACAGTGGTTATGGTTGAAAGCCTTTGTGAACATGCAAAAAACCACTGATATGTGCTTGAAAACAGTGAATCCTATGGCATATGAGTTAGATATAATTTTTAAAAAGAAATAGTAAAAAACAAATGTCAGAACTCAAAAAGAAAACAAAACAGTGAGATTTAAGATTGAATATTAAGTAAAGCAAATATATAGATGCTCAGTCCCAAAACCATCCTTATACACCTAAAGAAAAAAAAACCAAACACCAAAAGGAAAAAGAAAAAAAAATACTAAAAGAGCATTAAGAAAGGGGCACCTGGGTGGCTCAGTCGGTTAAGTGTCCGACTTCAGCTTAGGTCATGATCACATGGTTCATGGGTTCAAGCCCTGCAAGGGGCTCTGTGCTGACAGCTAGCTCAAAGCCTGGAGCCTGCTTCAGATTCTGTGTCTCCCTCTCTCTCTGCCCCTCCCATACTCGCTCTCTGTCTCTGTCTCTCAAAATAAAACAGACATAAAAAAATTTTTTTTAAGTATCAAAAAAAAGTTATTTACAGAAAAAGTTAAATAAAAATGTCAAACTTCTCATCTGCAATACTGCTAGAAGACAAAGGAACAATGGCTTTTCATAGTTCTGCAGGAATATGCTATTGACAAAATTAGAATAGGAAGTCAGACACCTATGAGAATATCTTCTAAAATAGTACTTTCCATTGAACACATAGCATTATTAATAAGTTGATATCTAAGAGTTTAAATTAATTATCATAACTCAGCAAGTCTCTGAACTCAGGAGAAAAATGAACGAACACAGTGTGAACTTAAACAGAGATAGAAAGTATAAAAAAGAAAGCTGAAAAATACAATAATTGAAAAGAAAAAAAAACCCACTAGAGGGAATCAATAGCAGATTAAATGATGCAGAAGGGGTGCCTGGGTGGTTCACTGGGTTGAATACCCAACCCTTGATTTTGGCTCTAGAACATCAAGCATACTAACATTCACATTATAGGGATCCCAGAAGGAGAAGATACATAAAGAATCAGAAACCTACTAGAAAAACAGTGGCCACAAACTTGCCTAACCTAATGAAGAAAACAGACATCCAAATATCAGAACGAAAGAGAGTCCCAAATAAGATAAACCCAAAGTTTACCCCACACCAAGACACATTATAATACAGTATCAACAGTTAAAGAGAGAATCTTAGGGGTACCTGGGTGGCTCAGTCAGTTAAACACCTGACTCCTGGTTTTGGCTCAGGTCATGATCTTGCAGTTTCATGAGTTCAAGCCCTGCATCAGGCTCTGTGCAATTAGCCTGTGCAAGTAGCACAGAGCCTGTTTGGGATTCTATCTCCCTCTCTCTCTCTCTGCCCCTTCCCCACTCCAGCTGTCTCTGCCTCTCTCAAAATAAATATATAAACTTAAAATAATCTATTGGGGCGCCTGTGTGGCTTAGTCAGTTAAGCGTCCGACTTTTGCTTAGGTCATGATCTCGCGGTTCGTGGGTTCGAGCCTCGGGTCGGGCTCTGTGCTGACTGCCAGCTCAGAGCCTGGAGCCTGTTTCAATCTGTGACTCCCTCTCTCTCTGACCCTCCCTTGCTCACGCTGTCTCTCTCTCTCTGTCCTAGAAATTTAAAAAAATTAAATAAAATAAAATAAAATAATCTATTAAAAAAGAGAATCTTAAAAGCAGCAAGAGAAAGACAACTAGTTATGTACAAGAAAACCATTATCAGTTTGTTTTTCAGCAGCAACTTTGCAAGCTAGTATCCCAGACAAGCAAAAGATAAAGGAGTTTATCAACACCAACCAACCTTACAAGGGATGTTAAAAGCATTTATTTAAACAGATAAGACAGGGCCATAACTAGAAATATGAAAATTCAGAAGAAAAATCTCACTGGTAAAACTACATATGTGGTAAATGGATTGCATCTCCCAGTATGCAAACTAAATGGCAAAGTAGTAAAATCATCTAGACCTACAAGAATTACTCAAGGGATACACAAAGTAAGAAGATGTAGAAAATATGATCATAAAACATAAAATGTGGGGCGGGGGGAGTAAAAATATAGTCCTTTTAGAACATGCCTGAACTTAAGTGACCATCAATTCATAACAGATATCTATATATACAGGAAGTTATATATGAACCTCATGGTAGCCTCAAAGCCAAAACCTATAAGAGATATACATACACATGATTTGGCTATTGTGAAGAGTGCTGCTATGAACATTGGGGTGCATGTGCCCCTATGCATCAGCACTCCTGTATCCCTTGGATAAATTCCTAGCAGTGATATTGCTGGGTCATAGGGGAGTTCTTTTGTTAGTTTCCTGAGGAACGTCCACACTGTTTTCCAGAGGGGCTGTACCAGTTTACATTCCCACCAGCAGTGGAGGAGGGTGCCCATTTCTCCACATCCTCGCCAGCATCTAGCATCCTCTGATTTGCTCATTTTAGCCACTCTGACCAGCATGAGGTGGTATCTCAGTGTGGTTTAGATTTATATTTCCCTGATGAGGATGGATGTGAAGCAAACCATGAGAAATTCTTTAAACCTGAGAACAAACTGAGTGCAGATGGTGGGGGGGAGGCGAGGTGAGGGGGGTGATGGGCATGGAGGAGGGCACTTGTGGAGATGAGCACTGGGTGCTATATGGAAAACAACTTGACAATAAACTATTTAAAAAAGAGATGCACATACACAAAAGAGAAAGGAATATAAACATAAGTCTCAAGAAAGTAATCAAATCACAGGGGAAAAGAGCAAGAGCAGAAGAACAGAGAATAACTAGAAGAACAACCAGCAAAAACCAAAATGTCCAGAAGTACATACCTATCAGTAATTCCTTTAAGTGTGAACAGACTAAGTGCTCCAATCAAAAGACACATAGGAGCAGAATGAATTTTTAAAAAACTTGTTTATTTGCTGTCTACAAGAGACTCACTTCAGAACTAAAGACACACAGACAGAAAGTGAAAAGATGGAAAATGATATTCCATGCAAACAGAAACAAAAAGGAAGCTGGAGTATCAATACTCATATGAGACTTTAAAATATACCTTAAGGGTCACCTGGTGGCTCAGTCGGTTGTGTCCAACTTTGGCTCAGGTCATGATCTCACAGTTCGTTGAGCCCCATGTCGGGCTCTGTGCTGGCAGCTCAGAGCCTGGAGCCTGCTTTGAATTCTGTGTCTCCTTCTCTCCCACTCATGCTCTCTCGCTTTCTCTCTCTCAAAAATAAAATAAAACATTGAATATACTTTAAAAATAGACTTTAAAACAAAGAATAGGTGTAACAAGACAAAAAGAAAAAGGATATTACTTAATGATAAAGGGCTCAATCCACCAAGAGGATGTAACACATATAAATATCTATGCACCCAACATAGAGGTGCCTAAATACCTCACAAAATTATTATCAAACATAGAGGAAGAAAATAACAATAATACAGTAATAGTAGGGGACTGTGGCACTCCACATACATCAATGAGTTGATCATTCAGATGGAATGTCAATGAAGAAACATTGGACTTAAACAACACATTAGAAGAGATGGACTTAAGAGCTATATACAGAGCATTACAACCCAAAACGTCAGGGTTCACATTTCTTCACAAATGCACATGGACCGTTTTCCAACACATGTCATGTTAGGCCACAAATCAATTCTCAGTGCATTTGAGAAGACTGAAATCATATCAAGCATATTTTCCAACCAGAAAGGGATAAAATTAGAAATCGATTACAAGGAAAAAACCTAGGGAAAAAACAAACACATGGAGGCTAACCAACACACTATCAAAAAAACCAATGGGCCAAAACAAAAACAAAAACAGAGAGGAAATCAAAACATACCTGAGACAAATGAAAATGGAAACCTAACAGGCTAAAATCTATTCGACACAGCAAAAGCAGCTCTAAGAGGGAAGCTCATAGCAATACAAGCTCACCAAAACAAAAAGAAAAATCTCAAAATATACAACCTTACACCTAAAGAAGCTAGAAAAAAAAAAAAAAACAAAGCTCAAAGTTAATGTAAGAAAGGACATAATACAGATTAGAGTGGAAATCAATGAAAGAGAGACCAAAAAAAAAAAAAAAGAAAGAAAGAAAAAAAAAGATCAATGAAAGTAAAAGCTGCTTCTTTGAAAAGACACAGAAAATTGATAAACCTATAGTTAGACTCATAAAAAAAAAAGAGAGAGGGGCGCCTGGGTGGCTTAGTCGGTTAAGCGTCCGACTTTCGCTCAGGTCATGATCTCGCGGTTCATGGGTTCGAGCCCCACGTCGGGCTCTGTGCTGACTACCAGCTCAGAGCCTGGAGCCTGTTTCAGAATCCGTGTCTCCCTCTCTCTCTGACCCTCCCCTGTTCACGCTGCCTCTCTCTATCCTAGAAATAAAATAAAAATATTAAAAAAAAAAAAAGAGAGAGAATCCAAATAAATAAAATCAGAAACAAAACAGAGGAAGTTACAACCAATATTACAGAAATACAAAGGATCTTCAGAGAGTATTATAATTATATGGTGAAAAATGGAACAACCAAGAAGAAATAGACAGCTCCTTGGAAACATACCATCTTCCAAGAATGAATAAAAAAGAAATAGGAAATCTAAACATTTGCTGGTAATGCAATTAAATAGGTTTCACACAGAGAAAAGTCCCCAAACACAAAAGTCCGAATCCAGGTAACTTCAAAGGTAAAATTGTACAAACACTTCAAGAAAAATTATACCTCCCCTTTTCAAACTATTCTGAGGAAACTGAAGAGATACCGAAGAAATACTTGAAATACTCACCATCCACAAACCAATGTTATACAATACATTAACAAAAAGAAGGATAAAAATCTTATGATCATCTCAATAGATGCAGAAAAAGCATGTGACAAAATTCAACATCCATTTATAATAAAAACTCTCAAAAAAGTCAGTATAGAAGGGACTTAGTTCAACATAAAAAAGACCAGATAGACACACCCATAGCCAACATCATACTCAATGGTGAAAAGCTAAGAGCTTTCTATCTCAGGTCAGGAACAAGGAAAAGATGCCCACTCTCACCATTTTAATTCAACATACAATTGGAAATCTTAGCCACAGCAATCAGAAAAGGAGATAAAAGACATCCAAACTGGAAAGAAAAAAGTAAAAATTTAACTATTTGCAGACAACATGATACTGTTTATAGAAAATCCTGGGGCACCTAGGTGGCTCAGTCGGTTGAGCATCAGGCCGGCTTCGGCTCATGTCATGATCTCACAGTTCGTGGGTTTGAGCCCTGTGTCGGGCTCTGTGCTGACAGCTCAGAGTCTGGAGCATGCTTCAGATTCTGTGTCTCCTCTCTCTGACCCTCCCCGCTCATGCTTGCTCTTTCTGTCTCTAAAAAATTAATAAACTATAAAAATTTTTTTAAATCCTAAGGACTAAAAAAACTATTACTACTAAAAAATGAATTCAGTAAAGTTGCAGGATACAAAATTATTATAAAGAAATCTGTTGTATTTCTATACAACATATGATAAACTACCAGAAATAGAAATTAAGAAAGTAATTCCATTTACAAGTACACTAAAAAAACAAAAACAAACAAAAAAAAAAACAACCTAGGAATAAATTTAGCCAAGGAGGTGAAAGACTTGTACTCTGAAAACCGTAAGATATTAATGAAAGAAATTTAAGACAACACAATAAATGTAACTACATACTATGCTATGCTCATGGACTGAAAGAACTAACATTGTTAAAGTGTTCACACTAGCCAAAGCAAACTTCAGATACAATTCCTAAGACAATACCAATGGAATTTTTCACAGAACTAGAGCAAACAATACTAAAATTTGTATGGAACCACAAAAGAGCCCAAAAAGCAAAGGTGATCTTGGGGGGGGGCGAAAAAGACAAACAAAACACAAAAACCAAAGCTGGAGGTAGTAAGCTCCCTGATTTCAAATTATACTACAAAGCTGCCGTAATCAAAACAGTATGGTACTAACACAAAACAGACACGTAGACCAATGGAGTAGAATAGAAAGCCCAGAAAAAAACCAACCAAACAAAAACAAAAACCCCATGCTTATAGGTTCAACTAATGTATGACAAAGGCAAAAGTATACAGTGGGAAAAAGACCATCTATTCAATAAATGGTGCCAGGGAAAATGGACAACCACCTACCAAAGAATGAAACTAGACCACCTTCTTACACCATATACAAAATTAAACTCATAATGGATTAAAGATTTGAATGTAAGACTGGAAACCAAAATCCTAGAAGAAAATTCAGGCAATAAACTTTTGGACATAGGTCTTAGCAATATTGTTTTGATCGGTTTCCTCAGGCAAGGGCAATAAGAGAAAAAATAAACAAATGGGAATACTTCAAACTAAAAGCCTTTTTCACAGACAAGGAGCCAATAAAAAAATGTAAAGGTAATCTACTGAATGAGAGAAGGCATTTGCAAATGATGTAACCAATGGTATAACTGATAAAGGGTTACCATCCAAAATATATAAAGAATAAACAATAGCAAAAAATAGGAAAAAAACCCAAAAAACTAACAATCCAATTAAAAAATGAGAAGACCTGAACAGATATTTCTCTAAAGAAGATATCCAGATGGACAACAGGCACATGAAAAATGCTCAACATCACTCATCATGAGGGAAATGCAAGTGAAAACCACCATGAAGGGTCATCTAACACTTGTTAGAATGGCTAGTATCAAAAAGACAAGAAATAACAGAGTCGGTGAGAATGTGCAGAAAAGGGAACCCTCATGCATGATTGGTGGCACAACCATTATCATCTTCTCCTATGAAGGTTCCTCAAAACAAGTAAAAAAGAATTACCGTATGATCCAGCAATTCCACCTTTGGGTATTTAATCTAAAACACCAATTTAGCATTATACAATAAAGAAAATGCAATAAATATAGGGGGGAACAGAAGTTTAAAATAAATTCCTCATCTTTCACTTAGTGTGGAATGTAAAACACAAAACCAATGAAACAATACAGAAATAGGCTCGTAGATACAGAGACCAATCAGATGGTTACCAGATAGAAGTGGGTAGGAGGATGGGAGAAAGAGGGAAAGGGGATTAAAAGGTAGGATTTCTAGTTATAAAAGAAGACAAAGGGATGCAATATACAGCATAAGGAATATAGTTAACAGCATTTTAACAACATGGTGACAGATGGTAGCTAGATTTATCATGGTGATCGACTTCATAATGTATATAAAAGTGGCATCACTATGTTATACACCTGAAACTAAAAAAAAAAGGGTGGCGGGAGTTGATACCTCAGTGATGTAATGCAAACTTTTGTGTTTCTAATCTCAAGACAAAAAGTAAAGCAATTAACAACTTAAGATAAAAGATAAGCAAAAACAGTTAAGAAACCAATGTACAAATGTAAACTCAAGTGTGGTATGATTTTGAAGAATGAGAGTGTGAAGCCAGAGGCTCTAATTCCTAGAACATGCTCTCTCGAATAGTTTAGTGACATAGAGTTGCATTCCTTTTCTAGGGATTAAGCCACTTCACTTTATTTTGTGGTTACTGATTCTTACTTAGTAAAAATGTGAAAAGTGGTATTTACTGATTTAAAGCTACAAATGTAAGCAATAAAGAAAATGCAATAAATATGGGAGGGAGTACAAGGTGAAGATAAACTCCTCATCTTTCAGAGTGGGGAGGCAATAGATATTGTTCAAATAATATGTTCAGAATAGAAAAATAGACAAATTACTTTAAGTCATAGTCATAAGCATCAAGGACTAAAAACCAAAGTAATTAAAAGTAGAGTGGTTTCCTTTGAAGAAGGTACTGGGAGCTAGGATAACAGGCATTTCTTTGTTATTTACTGCTTTTATATATTGTTCAACATTTCGTTACACTACACCCAAGTATGACGTTTATGAATTGAAAAACATAAAGCCGGCAAACCATGAGAGATTCTTGAATGTTGAGAACAAACTGAGGGCTGATGAGGGTGGGGGAGAGCGGAAGGGGGGTGATGGGCATGGAGGAGGGCACTTGTTGGGATGAGCACTGGGTGTTATATGGAAACCAAATTGACAATAAACTATTTAAGAAAAAAAAACTTCACAATGTTAAAGGAGCTAAGTTTTACAAACAAGTATGTTACCCTATCTATTCGCCTTTGTAACATTGGTTCAATAAATAATTAAATTTTAAGTTTTATAACGATCCATTTAAAAAAAGGCAAAAAAAACACAAAACAAACAAACAAACAAAAAAAACAACCAACGATAAGGCCAGAACAATCCCCAGGCCTGCCAACTTAACTGTAATTGTGAGAATATGTCCAGTAGCACTCTACAGAAAACATGACTGACAGTGGCTTCTAACATGACATTTGTTATTTTTTTTAAGAAGAGATCCAGAGGTAAGCAGAGTGGTTTGGTGGCCTGATGACATCAGGGAGAACCCAGGCCGTCTCCATGGTTCCATTCTGCTCCCCACAGCACTGGCTATGGTCTCCACTCATGATCTCAGCATGGCCACCGAGCTGCAACTACCACTTACCTCACAACCATATCCAAAATTGACAAGGAGATTAGCAGAGACACAAAGGACTAACTGCCACAAGATAATTCGTTCTTATTTCTTTTCCAGAAACCATCATCTCTTCTCCTTCCAATTTCTTCAGACCCTACTTCTCTTACATTTTATTGGCCAGAATTCAGTCACCTTCTTGCCTCCACACAGCCACAGGCAGAGGCATAGTTTACCTTCACTGGCTTAAACTAGTCTCATCTCATTAGCTGGGACAGAGCACATTGCTCCCCAAACAAAATCCTCAGTGTTCTTTAACAAGCAAGAAGAGAGGATTGGCTGTTAGATAGGCAATAAGGGGGTCTACCAGGCTGACTGACCAATTAACTTAACAACTACTATCCCTCAGTGAGAGATAGCTCTCCGTCTCTCTGTCAGAGTCACAAAATCTGGACTCTCTCATGACAAAATCAATAAATACAGTCATGAATCCTTAGTCCCATGTTGATTTAATGTGTATTAATCTTTTGATATAAAACCATTAGTCATGTGGCATCTGCAAATTAACGCCGGCTTCTGGGGAGAAACTGTTGAGAGAAAAAAAATCACATCCCTGCATTTTTCAAAGGTTTAACATCAAAAATTTATCAAGTGTAAAAACTCAGTCTGTTTGATACTGTTAAAATAATTAATTTTACAAATAGCTACTAGAAACAAGACATGTCTGACAACCCGAAGAATTAGAAGAGGAGGCAAATGTTTTCCTTTCTGAGTTAAAAATAAATAAATAAAAAAGTGAGTCCCCATCATTTCCATTTGCTCTCCCTTGTAGCATGTTATTGTCTCTGGCACATTTGTTAAGTCAAAGACTTTCCTAAAGTTTCCATATATCAGACACTTATTGGCTTGCTTTTCAGCAACTACATCATGGCTGATTTACTAATATATCCTATAGACTTTCCATGGAATCTATACAGAGAAAGCCCATAGCGCCTCATAATTCCCACCTATTTTAAGTTAAAGACTTAATGCAGAGATAGTATCTGACATATGAGTGCTGCTCACCAGTTCACTGTCAGAGCAAGCCTGAATAATTAGCACCAGCAGCTCTTCTCTCCAGATATTAATACCTTATATCATAAATGTCAACCTGAGTGCAAAGATCCAACTGGAAAACCCCCAAAGGGAAGGGGGACCATAAATCATGAAGGTTTCACTCTATTTTCCTTCCATTTTACTATCAGAAAATAAACCCAGGATGGTGAGATTTAAAATTCTGACCTCTTTTTATTTATTACACATCACTGTGCGTTCCCTGAAGGGGTATCCTGGAGGGAGGACTGAGAAAGCAGCTAGAGGGAGAGGGGTGGAGGCTGCTCTGCTGGGAAAGAATCATGAAGCATTCAGGGAACGAAACCTCACAGCAGTCCCCCGGGGCAGTTCTGTGCCCTTCACCCATGACACCATGCTGTGTATATTTGGGACATGGAGGCTGGCCCGGTGCAGGAGGGGGGCTCAAGGGGCAGAGGTGTTTCTATCTAAGAAACATGTAGCCCCTGCCCTAGTGAAGAAAACAATCTCTTTTGTGATTAGAGAACAAATGTGAGAATGAACGTTGTAATGAATTTTAATGAGCTTGCTAAGGACACTGGGCCCTAAACACCCTATTCGAACGAGGCACTCATTCCAACCCCACCTCCCGTGACAGCGAGGACTCTTCCAGCTGTGATCACAGGATCTCTAATTCAGAAAGGAGGAAGTCCTCCTGCCAGAAGAACAAACTCTTCTACCTTCAGAGAATTTTGACCATTAGCAGGTTCCCATGATAATGAGGTGAGGTCAGTCTCCCTGAAACTCCTGTCACTTTATCCTATTTCTATCATCCCAGGTACCACTGGGCAATTCTAGCTCCTTTTTCTTCTGGAAGTCTTTGGTGCAATTGTAAATTGCTGTCTCTAACCTCCTGTATATCAAGCTGACCAGCCCCAAGCTCTTTAACATGTCTTTGCGTGACCAAGATGCACATTCCAGGGTCTCATCACAATAATCCCCAATTTACAATAAAGACACTGAAACTCAAAGCCTTAAGTCTTTACTCTCCAGCTCATACAGTCTGTGGGGATCAGAGCCAGACACCTTTACAACTGTGCAATCTTAGATTCCAGAGCCACATGTCACTTTCTTTATTCTGAGGCTTCCTACTTTTATAAATATGACCAAAGACCGAATTTTTTTTTTTTTGGCTCAATGAGTTGTTCTCAAATCTGTATCTTGAGCCCAAATCTCTCTCTTGGGTTCTAGAATTTTACCCAACTGCCCAGTGGACATCACCATTTGGACAACATCTTATCACCTCAAATTCAACAAGTCCCAAGTGAATAGATCATTTTCTCTCCTAAATATGCTTCTCACCCACTGTTCCTCAAAATTAGAAAGTGCTTTAACTCTCCACTCGGTTGTCCCAAGACAGAAGCCAGAATCACTCTTGAATATTCTCTTGCCTCCACACCCAAACCATCAACAAGTCCCAATTCCTCTTCTGTTTTTCAGCTCTGCCCACCTGGTTGTATCTGTACCATCACTAGGGGAGGCCACCAACATCTGTCACCTCTACAACTACAACACCCTCCTAGCAGGTCACCAGTCATCTATTGTGTTCCCTCCTGACTCTCCCCTTATTTACAATGAAGCTGGCAGGAAACTTCCCATATGAAAATTTGATTATGTCACTTTGATGCTTAAGACTTTTTTGTGCCCTCTCATCACACACACACACACACACACACACACACACACACACACACACACACGGTTATCTAAACTGAGTAAGTCATGGGGATGAAAGGTATAACACAGGAACACAGGGAATGTAGTCTGTGGTATGGTTACAGATGACAGCTACATTGTGGTCAGCATACACCTGAAACTAATGCAACACTGTGTGACAATTATACTTCAGTAATAAAAAAAACTATCCAAGCTCTTTACCTGACTTGCAAAACCCTTCCAGACAGACTCCAGTCCTTGCTCTCCAATTTCATCTCTCATTATGTCTCCCACCCTTTATGTTATAGTCTTCATAAACCTCCTCCCCTTCCTTCAGCGTTTTATGTCATATTACCTCCAGGCCATTACACATGCTGTTCCCTCTTAGTGGATCATTCCTTCTCTCTCCATGGCCTGGCATGCCAACTCCTACTCATTCTCCAGATTTCTACTTTAATGCCATTTTCTCAAAGTGAACTTCCCTTGGTATTAAAGCTACTATATATTCCCTAGGATACTGCCTCATTCACCATTGCATAATCATTCTTTGTTTTCTTTCTTATTTACTTGTTTTCATAAGGAAATGAATCCTGTCTATCTTGTCTATCTTCAAATCCCCAGCACTGACAAAAAGAAAGTTGAAGAATATCTGTTGAATAAAGGAATGAGTGACAGTTACAATGCTGCCCAAATATAGTGGACCTGGGGTACTAGTGTGGCTCAGTCAGTTAAGTGTGACTTCGGCTGAGCCCTCCATCGGACTCTGTGCTGACAGCTCAGAGCCTGGAGCCTGTTTCAGATTCTGTGTCTCCCTCTCTCTCTCTGTCCTTCCCCTGCTTGTGATCTGTATTTCACTCTCAAAAATAAACAAACATTAAAAAAATAAAATACGGTGGACTTAAGCATGTGCCTTCAATATATATGCATAAAGTTGGTAGTTTGGACTCCAGACAGCAATCAAATTTATTTCTCACTAATCTTCATGCCGTCAGCTCATCTCATCATTTCAAATTGCTGAGGTGTTCTTGGAACTGAATTCTCTCTAACTTATTATCTAGCATATTAGCTATCACTACCAATTTAATGTTACCTGAAAACTTGATCAGCATGCCTCTGTAACTTCATCATACAAGGAGAGAAGCCTTGTTATACCCATTAGACACCCACCTCCATTAATCAGCACGCATTGGATATGCTAATTCAATCAAGTTCAAATATATTACACTTTTTCTGTCGGATTCCAGAATATCATGGGTCAACTAATCAAGAGACTTTGACAAAGCCCAAATAAAGACTACTGTAATTCGCTAATCCCATGATTCTCAATTTTTTTTTTTTTTTTTTTTTTTTTGCCAATCACACTCACAGACAATATTCAGGTAACATTCCCCTGGGCATACCCAAGCTTCTGTGGAATTCCCAGAAGCACAGCCAGAACTCCACCTCTTTCACTCTCATTAAAGAAATCACACTGCAGAGCAACTCAGCGAGATATAACAACAGATCTGGCAGGGGGCCTGGCTCTTCTGGAGTTGAGGCTTGGATCTGTGCCTGGATAGCCACCAAGTGCTCACTCCCACGTCCATGCCATTTGTGTTATGGCATTCTGGTCCTAACTCTGCACTCTTCTTCCCAGATAGTCCTTTATTTCTTCCTGACCCAGTCTCCTGCTGGTCTCCAAGTATACCGGGATGAAAAGAACTAGGTGGTTAAACGGATACTATTAAAACCAGCAGAGACCAAAGACTGCAGGGAAATTTTACCTAGGAAACTAGATATTCTACCAAAACAATTGTACTATGAAACGATGCATCACCTCGCTGCCCTAGCTGGCAGCCTCTAAAGACCTAAATTTCACAAGGTGATGAACATCAGCATGGACAATGTCCACGAATGAAGCTGAGATCAGTGAGGCAGACTCCAGTGCCAGCACAGCCTCCTGGTTGCAGGAGGCATCAAAGCAAGGGAAGCAGAAAAAGTATGTGTTGATTCTGCTACAGAGAGTCTACTTGAATTACTGGCACTTCATAAGGCCTCTGGGCCATTCCTCTAAGGAAACCAGAAGTTAAATTCCCTAAAAGAATGGGTACATAGAGTGACATATTGCACCAGTCCACTTCTAACATATTAGACTTTTTGGACTCAAAGTCTATCTATACACTGGCAATCAGGTCAGCAACAGATAATGGTTGAAAAGAACACAGACAGGGGTGCCTGAGTGGCTCAGTTGGTTAAGTGTCCAACTTCAGCTGAGGTCATGATCTTGTGGTTCCTGAGTCTGAGCCCTGCATCAGGCTCTGCAATGACAGTTGGAGCCTGCTTGGGATTCTCTGTCTCTCCCTCTCTGCCTCTCTCTGTCTCTCTGTCTCTCTCTCAAAATAAATAAATTAAAATAAAACAGAAAAAAAAAAAAACAGCAAAAGCATAAGAATGCCAGTTTTCCAAGCAGTGAAGGGAAGTAAGATTGAGATGGGCATGAGGAAGGGTCGAGGCCTCGTCATCCAATGGAGGGGCTTTTTGATCCAAAACCCATAAAAACCTAATAAAACTTTAATCCAAGATCTTGTGAGACAGGGAGACATGAGCATCACCCTCTGAATTTTTAAAAGGAAGACACTTTGCTTTTCACCTACAATGTTTCTTCCCAGCTGCCTTTTCAGTCGGCTTAGGGCATAACTAGTTTTGGCCAATGAACTGAATGAAGAAATACTGTGTTGTAAGTTCAGGAAATCTTCTTATAAGGGAGGGGTAAATATTTTCTCTCCCTTTCCTCCACCCTGATGCTTGGAATGATGATACAATGGCCAGATCCAAGCAGCCATCTTGGACTGTGAGGTGACCCTCAGGATGGAAGCCACACACAGAATACAGCAAAACAAGAGCAGTTTCCCGGCACTGTTGCTACCACACCAGCCCTGGATTGCCCTATCTCCAGGTTTCTTTTTTATGAGAGAGATATAAACAATCTTGTTTAAGATATGATTTCTCAGGACATTGTTACTTGCAGCCAAATTCTAAATCTTCACTGCTCCCTCTCCTAAGAATTCACAAAAGACCTGGGCTTAGCACCTCTGTCCAACTTCCCAGGCTTTTTGCAGAGGGATCCAGACCACTTTGGTCAGGTCTCACTTTTACAAGGGACCTCAATTGGAGACTTTTAATCTTTTCTTCAAATGAGATTCTACGTAAAGTCTTTCCAGGATTTCTGATGGTTAAAGCATTGAAATTTGCCTGATGTAACCAAAATGCACCACAATGCTTAGAACCTTGTTTTGGCAAATTTCACTTTTTTAATCCCAGGAGCCTTAAATACAGAGAAGTGACTCGGAGTCCAGGGGTGACTTTGCTTGTTGCCATTGGTAACTTACCAGCAGTGCGGTGGGAGGGAGCCTGCTCTGAGGCTTTTATAGCTACTTGTTCCCCTAGCTCTCCCCAGAACAGGGGACTGACCAGAGGGTTATAACATCTGAGTTACTAAGGAAGTTTGTGTTTGAGGAAAGGGAGAAGAACACAAAATTGCACTGTGGCCCAGCTCTATCAAAGTGGACAGCAGAGTAGGTGAGGTGGGTCCCATGTCTTCAGTGAAATTTATGGTAAATGGGAAGGGGCCATGTGAGAAGGGATTTGGACCCTACCCTCAACCCTTAACTCCACTGTCAGCCCTTGTTGAGATGCCTCTTACTTAT
The DNA here is from genome assembly GCA_017311185.1 of Proteles cristata cristata. Classification (NCBI taxonomy): domain Eukaryota; kingdom Metazoa; phylum Chordata; class Mammalia; order Carnivora; family Hyaenidae; genus Proteles; species Proteles cristata. The sequence continues at coordinate 43,018 of JAESUZ010005464.1, forward strand.
CAGCACCCACAGACACAGCCTTCTGGGGCTAGAGAGCAGGGATCATGCTCAAGTGCTATGCTCTGTTGGGCATCTCCGCTGTGCAAAGAGGTCCCAGAGAAACTACAGCCCTGATACCATCTATGAGGAAAAGATGTGAGATCACTGTAGACTGTGGGGTAAGACCCTTCTCTAATCCCCCAGATCTATCCTAATTCTGTGGCAGGGTCACCGTCAGCCTGATGTCATTCCCACCACTCAGCTCGGGGAATGATTTAACCCAAAAGATATTCTACCCCACATTTTCAACTCTAACACTATATAAAGATTGCCTGCCCTGATATTAGGGATGCAACAGGCACATCTCCCCAAACACTTTTGTACTCTTTACTAACACATTAGCTCTGTCATTATGAACAGAAATGTTCTAAGAAATCTTTAGTTCCAATTTCTTTCCTTTTGGGATAATACATTTCATGGTTTTATAATCTATAATGTGAAGGATCTGATAGTTCCGTTGACTTATTCTAAACTCATTCATCATTTTCCAACCTGAATATTGTACCATTTTAGTCAGATCACTTCAACTATCAGGTCACCATATCTATCAGAGACAGGGTCATCAGTGAACTTGAACCAGAGTCATTGACCATCTGGTACTCACAAAAGGTGCCAAACTTGGCTTTAGGGACCAAGTAGCACTCATTCCTTTCTACCGTTTCAACAACAACCTTTTCAACTACCTTTTCTAGGTCCTTGGACTCAGCAAGCTTCCCATCACCTGGGAGATAAGTCTGGGCATCTGTAGCCAAAGAAATTGTTGGGAAATCATTTGGTATGAACTTCAACCAAGGAAGATTGACTGCCTTTGCTCTTCTTCGGTGTCACCTCAACACTCTCCTGGGTATCTGCCCTGTTTCCACAGCAAAAGTTAGACTCTACATCTTCAAATCAAGAGGTAACATCTCTTACTCCAAAAAGAGTAAAGCAAGCTTATGGGGCACATTTGGGCCACTCTAACCATCACATGCAGAACTAAAATCTCCCCTACTATGAACATTTATCCTTTCAGACTCACCTCAGGCTTTTGCTCTTCTGTGAACTTGAGCATTTCTGCAGGGGATGTCTGAACCCAAACGGATATATTTTTGTATCCAAAGAAGAGAGAGCACATTAGACTGGACAGAAGTATCTTCAAGAGGTTTCAGGATACTAAGAGTATCCCAACTCTCCTTATTTGAGCATCATCCCTTTCTTTCAGATATTTTTATTGGCAAGTTATAAAAAGTGTGTTCAAGGGAAGAAATACGGTATTTTGGAATTTACATATGTAATTAAAACATTTTTCCCAGGCTCCCTAGTTCTCAGCTAACTGTAAATAGGTTTTCCTTCAGCTCTTAGCAATTCTCATCTGATAAACATTGATCAGAAGTTCTGGTTGCCATGGGCCTGTTAGGACTATTCTGCAAGAAGTCAGTATTATTCAGCTGGAGAAATGGTTTCTCAAATATCAAGCAGGCACTGGTTGGACATACATTCAATTCAGTCAGTCTGAAAAAGAGTGATACTATCTCCTGTCATTGAGTGTTGTCACCCACTATCAAGTCCAGTTCTGAAAGCCTCATCCTGTGATCTATAGAGGCTTATGATAAGTTAATTTCTCCTGCTTAGTCAGTTTTCTGACAGTACTTTGTGTGTAGAAACTCATCCCTGTCATCCAGCACTTCAATTTTTCAATTGCTAAAACATAGGTCCATGGGTTTGGGGAAGCTATGGAAGTCAAGTCTCAACCAAATTTGAAGCACAGCTGACCATTAGAGTTGTTCATCTTCTAGAATTGCTGAGCACTACTTGATGCAAAGTACTGTGCTGACGGATTAAGGAAGTCCTACCTTCTACTTTGCATAGTAAAAGCTCTAAAGGGTAACATCTTAGAACGAACTGTCAATATCATTGTTTAATGAGCTCAAAGAATCAATAGAACATAATATGGGCTCTTTATCTCCCTACAGGAAGGATATTCCCAATCTTCATAAGGAAGGGTTTTTTCCTCCAACATACGTGAAGTTCTACAATATATTACCAATCTGTGATTGGGTCCTTCTTGAAAGGGACATTTTGAAAGCAGACACATGACATAACTGTAAACCTATAGTTTTTCCTCTAGAGAGCAACTGAGAATATCAGGTATCTATCACAAGTACTGTCATTTTAAATGAGACTTTTAAAGGAAATAGCGGTTAATTCATAGAAATATCCATGTTGCCTTTTCACTTTCATTTTGAATATTAGAAAAGCCTTTTCACTTGGTTCCTTTAAAAAAAAAACTCAAAAGCAAGAAAACTAAAAACCCAATTAAATAATGGGCCCAAGACCTTAACAGATACCTCACCAAAGAAGATAAACTAATGACCAATAAGCACATGAAAAGATGATACCCATGATATATAATTAGGGAAATTGAAATTAAAGCAATAATGAGATACCATTACACTCCTATTAGAACAACCAAATTCCACAACAGTGACAACACCAAATGCTGGTGAGGATGTGAAGCAACAGGAATCCTCATTCATTGCTGGTGGGATGCCATGGTGGTTATAAAACCAAACGTGTTCTTAACACATGGTCCATTGGTTATGCTCCTTGGTGTATACCCAAACTTATGTCCACACAAAAACTTGCACAAGGATATTTATAGCAGCTTTAGTCATAATTGGCAAGACCAGGAAGCAGCCAAGAAGTCCTTTGGTAGCTGAATGGATTAATAAGTTGTGGTAGCTCCTGGGAAAGGAATATTATTCAGTGCTAAAACTAAATGAGCTATCAAATGATGAAAAGACATGCTGGAAACTTACATGTATATTACTAAGTGAAAGAAGACAATCCACCAAGATTATGACTAGAACTATAGGACATTCCAGAAAAGGCAAACTATGAAGATAGAAGATGACTGGTTGCCAGGGATGAGGGAAGAGGAGAGGGATGAATGGGCAGAGCACAGAGGACTTAAGAGTAGTCAAACTACTATGTATGATACTCTAATAGTGGATATATGCAATTCTACAGTTCCCAAACCTGTACATTATATAACCCCAAAGGTGAAACCCAGTGGATACTATAGACTTCAGATGATTACGAAGTGTGGGCGTAGGTTCATCAATTGTAACAAATGTTCCACTCAGGTGGGGGATGTTGATTATGGGGAAGGCTATGCATGCCGGGGGGCGGGGGGGCACATGGGAGATCTCAGTGCCTTCCTCTCAATTTTACTGTGAACCTAAATTGCACTTTAAAAGATTATCTTTAACAAAAGAACAACAAGAACAAAAAGCAATCAAAAGATGGCTGGAAATAGATGGGTCTGCAAGCCGGGAAAGGGAACACACAGACTGAAAATTCTAAGGTTCTCCTACGTGTCTCTACATCCACTGGCAAGCATCCATGTGGTAAAATCCTCCTGGCTTTCAGTTTTTGCTGTCTTTTTCCGAGCACAGCCTACTCACGCCGGGGCCCATGGGATGAGTGATTAGGGAAGTGTCAAGTGGAGAAGGGCTGCCAAGCCTTGCAAATGAGTTTGTAGTTAATATCGAGGCCAGTTACTTTTCAGATGCTTTCAAATATATGAAGGACACTCCGTGAATGATGAGCTTTTAACCTTGCAGCTGGTCATTTATTTTTCTGATTAGGATGGGACACTATCTCCACTTCCAGGTGATTGTTCACGGAAGGCAATGGAGGTCTCCTGTTTACTAATCTCCAAACTGTGTCATGTGTTGCTGGCTCATTATTGTGTTTGATCCTGCTTCGGATTGGCAAACATTAGTGGATAATCACTTTTGATCCTTCTCACTTTGTTGTGTTACAAAGAACCAGAGAATATTTTAAATTCTAGCATTCACTAAGGGAAACAAAAACTACGTGTGTGTTTTAAGAAAGCAAATGGAATAGGGGGGTTTCCAAAACACAGAGCTAACCCAGGCCACAAAACGCGCTTTCCGACATAACATATGGAACCATGAACCCCCAGATAAAAAATATTCCTCAGAAATGTTTCTGTTAGCTCTACGGACCACACACTTCTACTTTACAAGTTAGCATTTCATTGTTGCATTTATAATGTACTTAATTTCTACCCCTCCCTTCATGTAAACTTTAATAAAATCAGGGATTTTAACAAAATCTCCAGTGGTGTGTACTTTCCGAATTGGGCAAAATCCCTTTATTATGGTAGACTCAGAATAATTGTTTCATTCTCTAGTTGAGAGAAAGCCATGATTGCTAAGCCTACAGTGGTGCATAATATGGTAAATCAGCTTAATGATGTGTGAATAAAACTGTATTAAGAAAAAAGGGGCTTGTTTTCCTGGATTCAAAAGGGCAGAGAAAAATAAAACCATTCTGGGTGCTTCAGGGAGATGGGAAAATCTATACCACAGAGTTCTAGGATTTTTGTTTTCTTCAAAGCCTCAGAGCAACACGAGAAAACTAAAGTGTCTTGGACAAAAGGCAAGCGCATGAACAACCCATTGGGAGTGAGATCTCAGCCCAGTTTCATATTTACACATTATATCCAGAAGTTAAAATTCTAAAATCCGCAAAAGAACCAACCTTGGTTTGAAGGGATGGGCTCAGGGGTTGGAGGGAGAGCAGCCTTTTCCCCCGAACAACACAGAGCCCCAGCGTGTGCTGCAGTTGTCATAACAACTGTTTTTAAATACAGTTTGCAGTATTCATCAAATACTGGCATCCAAAACACAGTGCCATGTAAACATTATTAGCTATTCTCATCTCCATAAACCTGGCTTGTGTGGCTAAGGGAAGGAAGAAGGTGGGATTCTAGGTCATGGCATAGAATGGTCGGTGAGGGGGGCAAGGTTTCCCAACATGCCCACCATCTCAATCTGCTCCTCTAATGTTCCCTCGTGAGCTGTCCCCCACCTGGGCAGACTGGCTGGTGGGCAGGGGGAGGGACAGGGCTGAGATGTGGGCGCCACCCTGAAAATGGTGCAAGGTGCTCTGTACTAAATGAGAAACCCCAGTAGCCGTGATTAAGAGATTTGATTTTAGGGAAACGCATCTCTTGGAATCACGAAGTTCCAAATATCCTCTCTCATACCAGTTATTTCCTAAGATTTTACAGTAAGTTTGTAAACATTGTAATGCTTGTGCATGAAAAATTCAAACAATACAAAAAACTCTACAGTGAATCATAAGCCCCTTTCCCTTTCCAGACTCCCTCCAAAGCTAACCTTGATACTAGGCTTTATTCATAGGCAAACATGTATTTTTATTGTCATTCAAATATTTGGAGTAGTATACATACTGTTCTGTAGCTGGCTATTTTCACTTAACAGATCTTGGAGAATATTCCACATCAGCATATGGAGAGAACTGCTTTATTCTTTTTCCCAACTACGGAGCTCCGTTCCTATTGGTTGGTATTTAGATTATTTCCTGTGTTTGTTTTGCCCCTGAAAATAGTGCGGCAAGAAATACCTTTGTCGTTTTTTCTTAACCGGCCTAGCCTTCTCAGGGGCCTCCTTTGCTTCCTTATCAATCCTCTCCAGCTTTCTGATCCCCATATTCCTACCAGAATAATCTCCCTCCATGGCAGGATCGATCTTGTCACACCTCAACAGTTCTCCCATCACACACACAGAACACATCCAAATTTTTCAGCACATCAAAATATTCCAAGGGGTCCCATCTGCCTCTGTAGTCAGGCCACCTACCACCCACCGCCCCACCCCCCACTAAGCATGATGCCCCTGCAAAAACAGGAATTCTTAAAATGTTTTTAGCTTCCCTGTGGATCCAAGTCCTGGCATTAATTACCTTTATTCCTTCTACAACTTGGTGGTTGTGCTAGGAGTAAAGTTAGGTTTGACAGTGCAGAGCTAGGATCCTTCAGGGAAGCCATATCTAACTGCTTTCTGCCATAGGTTTCCCCCCGCTGGTCCCCGATGAGATCCACCTGAGATATTAGCAAGTAGCACACCTGAAGCTTTTTGCATGAAGCGGGAATTGATGTGTTGCTAACATTTGCCTCTTGACACCTTGCCTGAACCTCAGATGTTGCTTTTGCGATGGCCTCTGCAACCCGTTAGACACCATAATCAAACTGCCTGGTATGTAAAGGAATATTCAGATAAAAGTTCTTCCCTGAGGCCACTCTGGTTCCCACTCGACTGCCTTCTCTGATCAAAGATGCAGGCTCCCTGATTCTTAAAAGTTAGCCTTCTGGCTCACTTTCAGTCTGACGGTATCTGGCATATCCATTCCTACCAGTCAGCAACTTCCTGTCCTCCAAACACTATCCTTGGTATTATTTTACCCAAGTTAAACATCATATCTCCTCACTTCTAAAGTAGGATGATACTGTTCAGCTGGTGAAATGCCATTTCAACCCTATGAAGATACTGGCACAGGAAAAAATACACATTTGTTCCTTGAGGAATGTTCTGACAAACACAGGTAACAGAAATATGCTATAATCGGGGGTGGCTTCTTGTTCCTTTTCCAAAGTCTAACATTAATGTGTGCCACAGACAACTGAACTGAGGACCACACATTTTAAAACGTGATTGGGGCTAACTGGTATACCAGTCATGCATTGTGTTCAAGGATGCAGTTGACATTGAGACAAAGCCCAGGATAAGCAGGAAGATCTTTAATCAATCTCATTTAAAATGAGCATTGGTTCTCATTCCTCCTTTCTCTCCACAAGCATTCATCAGGAAAAAAGGGATAAGTGTCTCTTCAGAGCGAGGTCACTTTTATGGGCAAATGGATGGACAGACTGTGTCATGATGAAATTAATAAGTGAACTCTGTTTTAAAATGTCCCCCATGGGACCAATTGTTAGATTTATTTGCTTGCGCTAAGGCATTGTCTACAAAAGAGCAATATTAAAATAGGGACATCTCTTTTGGCAGGGGCAGCCATACACGAAAACAAAGAGAAAAATCTCTATACATCTGTATTTAGCATTTGCTGCTCTGCTCAAGAGACTTTAACGTAGATGTTTAAGTACGAAAAAAATAAGACATAACTCCTTTAAGAAATAAACTGCTGTAGAAAAGAATACTAATCAGATACTGTTATGTGAAAGGAAGCCGATTATAAATGAGTGCTTTAACATGATCTCACTTTTACAAATGAGAAAATATGCAAATGCCAGACCTTCCTTCAGTCCTGAAAAAATTGGAAGAGGAAACTCCACGATGGTCACAGTGCTGATAACCTAGGTGGTAGAATGTGGGAGACTTTTAGATCTTCTTTACAATTCTTTGTTTAAAATAAATTTATGAACATACATTTTTATGATAAAATGTCCATAAAAGTTATAATTATATATTCGAGCACTCTTCTGTATGTGTCTTTTTGGGAATCAGGTTTTCCCATTTCTAAATGTTTTTAGGTTTAATTAAAGTGCAGTCTCAATGGAGATGAGCATTTAATGTGAAGGAGAATGAATAAATGGGATTTGAAAGGGAGAAGGATTGTACAGATCCTTTCTCTCCTGATAGCTGCACTGTGTGGCCTGAGGGAATTTTTTTTTTTTTTCTCGAAGCCAGATAAATTCAGAGCAGGTAGTATGAGCAGAAAAGGCCCTGGGAATGCTCAGGGTACACGGGCACACCTTGCTTGCTTTCTGAGGAGTTCCATGAAAGTAATAAAATCGGAGAAAAACTGCCTTCTTGGGTTTTGACATCTGAGCAAAAACTTCCTGAATCATGAGAGAGGCTGTAAAGGTTTTTGAACAGCAGAAATATTGAGGGGAAAACCAACGATCTGTCCAAGAAGCAAAAAGGAAAAAATAGATTCAATACTAATTTAAAGTTAACATTTATATGATAAACTTATCACATTACACCTATGGTCAACTGTATAGAAACTTCATTTGTATGAAGATAATCAATATTTACTTTTTAAAATAACTTGTGTTGATGAGGGGAAAGCACATTGAGTCGACCACAGATCTTTCTTGATAGGCAAGGCTGTACAGCCTCTCTTCCCTCTCCCGACCCCCTCCGTGATCCTCTCCTCTGTAAGGTGAACAGAAAACAAAGAATATGCCACGGCTGTACTGCCCCATTGAGGCATGCTGGTTTAATTGCACTGGTTTATACAGAGTGATCTAATCAAATCAAACTGCAGGCTTTTAAAGCCTTTCATTTCTACACTCCAAGTACAACAGTACATCAATTAATAAAAGGGAAGTATTTTTTTTTAACTGCACAGTAGTTTTTAGTTTATAAGATGCTCTTATACTTTCTCACTTCATCTTCAAACCAACTCAATTTAAGTAGCTACTTCAAGTGTCTCTAGCTGCTCCGTGCTCAGAATACATTCCTCCCACTTCTTCTGGTAACACACCTCAGTTTCCCTTGGATAGGGCATGCCTCTCCTGCCTGCACATGATTCAGATGAGATTTTCTCCCATCCCCAAATCCAAGGGCGGACATATGACCAGGACTTAGTCAAACAGCATGTTCCCCTTCCCTGGCCACGGTGATTGGCTCAGAAGCAGTCACGTGACTTAGATCAGCCTGACAGATTCCATTCCAAGATATTCCTGAAGTTGGTGAACGGAGATGATCCAAGCTGAAAGCCCCTGGCAATCACTGTGATGGGAAAGGTTGCCAGTAATGGTGCCAACCCAAAGGGAAGCAGAGCTGAGAGATCGAGAGGCACAATGTCCTGATGAAGCTGTTTAGTGCTTGAATCACCCACATCTGAAGCCAGAAACATCCTTAGACCTTTCAGTTACGCAACCCAGCAATACGTCCCCCCACCCCATTTCCCTCATCCTGCTGGGAGTTGAGTTTGTGTCACTCACAGTCAAGAGTTCCAGCAGATAGAGTCGCTACTCTTCACCAACTCTCAGAAAAGTGGAGCCACTCGGTCCACACAGCCTCGTTCTGAAACACCTCTGGTCCCCTGAAGGCAGCTACCTGAACGGCCTTTTAGTGCTTAAAAGAAAATGAGTATTCTAGAAAGAGGTGGCTGATAAGTCAGAATTCATAAAGTAAGAGTTATCACAAATAAATTAGCATCTCTTAGCAGAGATCCACTCACTGAAACCATAAGTATTAATGGGAAAGTTCATAAGGGGATCAAATTCTGATCAGGAAAAACCCATAGGTTAGAATACAGACAGGTTCCAATGACCAATGACAGGTTCTCAGTTCTTTGCCTAATTTCTTAATCTTCTGAACCTAAGTGTCCTTGTAAGCAGTAGGCATTAAGAAAATCAGTATTTATTTTTTAAATAAAGCATGATGTTTGAAGATGGTAAAGCACATTCAGTTGGTCATAGACCCTTCTTGACATGCAAGGCTAATGTTTGTGATAATGATATCCTCCTCAAAGGGTTTCTGTGAAGACTTGTGATTTTTTACCATAAAATACTTAGCACACTCCAGGGCACAAAATAATTCCCAATAAGAGTAGTTTTTATTAATAACTTGAAATGCTTTTAATAATTAGTGAAAGAGGAGATGCCCCCAGGGGGATAGTCTGGTAGCATGCTCCGACCAACTAGAGAAGGTAAAAAGCCACTAAAGAAATCAAGAATGGAGTAGTCTGCAGGTCTCAAAAAGAATAGAAGGCAGGGAAAATAATTATGCTGGAATCTACCATTTCTCCTGGGGCCAGTACTGCCAAAGAATATTCTTTTGGATTCCAAGACAAGCCTGGGTAACCAACCATCCCACTTTGACCTGCATTGATATATTTCCTGGAACTCAAGATTTTAGTGCTAAAACTAGTAAAGTCCTGGATAACCAGGTATGAATGGGTCATCTTACCAGCTACCACACTGCTACATTTCCAGAGCAGTGAGAACTCCACAGCCCAGAAGGGGAATTACCTACCAGGAAGGGCACTGGAATGTTCTATCCTTATGACAGAAGACCAATGGCTATCACCCTACCATACCCCAAGAGAATCAATGCCCAAAGTATCAGGCAGGAATTGCAGAGAGAATGAAGCTACCAACAATCAGTTCCCTGATTCTATTTAATTCATAAATGATTAGGAAAAAAATAACCTAAAATCATTTTTAACAGTCTTGTATTTCAATTATCAAGTGCTGAATTAAAATGGAATACAAACGCTAAAATCTGACACACTGCTAAAAATGAACATGTCTAAAATATTAATAACAACTCTAAATGATTTATAATGCCCTCTTGGGCACATTTTATGATTTATTGATGTCATTTTAGCTGCTCCATGGGTGACAGAGTCACCTCACTGTGTGTGCGCTCCGGCGGCTTTCTAGGCTAGTTATTCGGAAAACTACACGTTCAGACCTTGACTGCATGCGCCAGACTGTAGGTGATGTAGAAAAAGTAAAGATGTTAATTTTCCCCCATAAGTCAGAGAATTGTGAGGCTAAAAGGGCCTTAAAGAGAGTTGCTTCCTGTTTTCTCAACTTCAAACAGGGCCATACTGGAGCTATCCTCAATGAATATGAATCTCAAAACCTCTCTTATTAATTTATGATGAGAGTCTTTGTTGACAAGAAATTCTACTTTAGATCTAACCCTATTACCCTTCCTGTATCAAGCAAAGCCCACTTTCTGGTGAAAATCTCATGGTTTCTTTGTGAGTTTGTTTCCTTTCTTGGGTCTAATAATGCATTTTTCAAATCTTTTTGCCCATCCCACAGATACTATTGCTCAGCCCTCCACTTTATGAATTACTTCTAGTCTCTCCACAGGTTTCCTAAGAATCTCTTTTGGTACCCAGTCCACTCTAATCAAAGTTGAATTTCTCTTCTGTTTCCTTCTGCTTTGATGTCATCTCCCATCTTTCAGTTGGTGCTCCCTCTCCAGAGACTGAAAGATCTCATCTGTCCCCTTGACGGCCAGACTTTGTTGTCATCACTGACACATGTCTAGACACACATCTAAAAAGCAATGGCACAGACCTGTAATTCTGAGAAATGTCCCACATTTAATAATGACCATTCCCTTCCCCTCCTGCCCTCCTTCAAAGCTCCAAAGCCCTCAGCATAGGGATATTTAAATAAGGGGGGCTTTCTGAGAGCCCATTAAATTAAATCATGTTCACAACTGCCTGTGTCCCTATTTGAAATTATAACCAAGACCCAGGAATCTGTGTAGTAGTAATAAACTAGAAATTAAGCAAGCAAACAAACAAAAAGAAACAACAACCAAAACCCAACCCTCAGAGTCTTTTATTCTGTTTCTTTTTCTGTATCCAGCATGTGACTGACTTTGTGAACATCTAGTTCATTGTTGCTGACCCATGGTCACTGTATTTTTTCACCGTAGACATAGCTAGTCACTTCTTATCTTATTTTGATGACATTTGTTTTTCCTCATTATGTTACAACACTGTAATTACGGAGGCAGCAGCCAATGATCCCCAAATAAAGTATGTAATTGCCGAAGTTAAAACTCCAGCAAACAATTCACTGCAGGAACCATGGGCTAAATAGAGGCACGGTATATAAATCTGCCACATTTCTTCTTTATCTCAGACATTGAGAAGAGGTGATTATGCTTATAAAGATGTAAGTACACAGTGGTTACTCGACGTGCACCTGTTTATTGAGTGACTGTGTGTAACTAAGCACCTGCCTGGTGGCAGATGTGCGGTGAGTACCAGACTATGCCTAGCCAGGCACCAGTTGAGGGTCATGGCTAGGAGACAAATTCTTACTGTACTGGTAAGCAACACTTGTGTAAACAAAAGGAGAGAGTAGGATTGGGCATGAGAAGTTGTCACACCATAATGCCAAGCTGACAAGTCTCTGACAGCCCAGCGAGGGGTGCTGAGCAAAGAGTGGACTTAGAGGGATCGTCACTGGTGTAGGTGGCCAGGCCTGGCAGCTGAGAAGAGTTTGGCCTGAGCCCCAAAGCTGAAGCAGACCTGAAGGGGATAACAGCTGGGGTCAGCTAAGCCCCGTCCCTGATGTTGTGCAACACATTCTTCCTTCCAAGGGAGTCTGAGAGATGTATCTCTGTATGTCTTAGCAGCATTAGCTAAGACAAAAAATGTAGAGGAGAGCCAAGGGTCCAAATGAAGTATGTGGAGCCAAGAATTCTAAACTTCATCCCAAATGAAGGTCAGGATTACAAAGGGTGGGAGCCAGTGTCATCGCTCAGGAGTGACCCGAGCATTAGGCTTGACACCAGCTGGAATTTAAGACTTTGTTTTATGGGCAAGAGAAGCCAAAGGCATGGATGGGTCATTCTGGCTGAAAATGCCAGGGCTGTGATGTACAATTAAAACCAGAAGGAACATCCCATAGGTATCTTGGCTTTAAGGAGGGACATGATGTGAAAACTTTGGGGAATATATGCCATTTGTTCTACATTCTCAGTAGAGAAACCAAATGTGCATAGATACCACTGTCACAAACATATGAATGAAGTCGGGTGTGGTTACTAAGGAAGCAGGCTCTGGAATGAGACCATGGGCCCAAGCCCCAGTACTACCACTACAAATTCTATGAGAAAGCTATCCTCATAAGCTTAGTTTATTATATGCAAAATATGGACAAAAAAATAGTACCCTTCACATAGGGCTGTTGTTCAGGTTAAACCCATGTTACTCAAAGTAGGAGTCCTGGACCAGCAGACTACCATCACCCAGGGGCTTCTTAAAAATGTAGACTATCAAGCCCTATGTCAGACTTAAGGAATCAGAATCTACATATTCACAAGACCACCATGTGATTTGTGGGCACATTAAAGGTTGAAAAGCACTGGGTTAATGATATAAGGTACCTCAAATACTTCCTGAAGTGTTTGCCAGGTAGTAACCACACATTAGATATTACTTGTTATTGTTTTTATTACAATTGTTATTTTCATCTTGGATCATCTTGGGCAGGCACATCACTTAAGGACCTGAGCTTTCTAATCTGTAAAATGGGATCATAATAATAGGCAAGTGCTTGAAGTCCAGATCATTTCTTTTCTTTTTTTAATTTTTTTTTTTGTTAACACTTATTTATTACTGAGAAACAGAGAGAGACAGAGCATGAGCAGGGGAGGAGTGGGGGCGTGGGTGGGGAGACACAGCATCTGAAGCAGGCTCCAAGCTCTGAGCTGTCAGCACAGAGCCCAATGTAGGGCTCGAACCCAAGAGCAGTTAGATCATGACCTGAGCCAAAGTCGGATGCTCAACCGACTGGGCTACCCAGGCGCCACCAGATCATCTTTCAAAGCCCTTCCAAACCTAGGAGGTCTCTGTGATTCCATCATGATCACAGAATGTCAATGGCTAGGATTTGGCCAGCATGCACTATGTAGCAGGTGCTGTTCTCAGTGCTTTACGCCTTTCATCTTATTTAATCATCCAACAATGCTATGAGATAGGATGACTTTTAATGGCTATTTTACAGATGAATAAATGGAAGCATGGAATAACTTGCTCAATAAACACCCAGGGGTAAAGTCAGAATCCAAACTTCCACGGTCTGATATGACAGTTCACTCTTATCCTTGCCACTACTCTGTCCCTGTAGCCAGACCATCAAGGAGAGAGTTAAATGAAACGAGACTAGCTCCAACACAAGTGTGATCAGAGGGAGCATCTGACCCATCATGGCTATGGCAGGCAATATTCAGGCTGTGGGCTCTCAAATCTGGCTGCACATTAGAGTATTTTTAAGAGTGGAGATTTTTAAAAACACAGACTTCCTAAGTCTCAGGACTATAGATTCTGTTTCAGTAGTTTAGAAGTGGGACCCAAGCTTCTTTTTTTTTTTTTTTTCCAAAGCTGTTAGAGATTAACCTGATACAGTCAGGATTAAGAATGTACGAGTTAACAGGCCACCAGTTTTATGTCCAGTATGTAGTAAGCCAAACTTCTTTCCAAAGTAATTGGAAGGAATAAGGAGGAAAGGAAGGAAGAGACAGGGAGAAAAAGAGAAAAAGAGGGAGAGAGATTTCGTTCTGGATTCTGCTTCAGTTATCCTAGTAAGAATTGAAGAAACAAAAGGAAAGCCTAGGAATATGAAACTAATTAAAAAGAAAAAGCATTTAGTATTATGACATAAAGACTATGCTAGTCATTGTGGGTGTAACCATTCATCTCTTTAATTGCACTGTACCTTCTTAATGATGTCAAACTGTAGAAGGGTTAACAGAGATTTCTGGAAAATGATGAGTTCTGTTTTGGTCTGCAGTGACTCAGTTTAGATATGAAAATAGGTTCTGAAAATTGACTTGTTTAGTCCATTTGATTAGACCAGTTGATATCTATCTGATGGGCATTTATTCTTCTTTACTAGCAAGGTTTAAAGGATGAACAAATTATCAAGACTCCTCCATCCTTTGGCCAGACTATGTATGTATTTTGGCAGAGTATGTGAAGAGGAGACCCAATTTCTAAATGAAGAAACTTCATTTGGTTGGTTATGGAGGTACAAGCAATTCTATCTAACTCCTGCAACACATATCCTTGTATTTAAGTGGCCTCCTTGGATAAGTTGTAGATGGGAATCCTTTATTTCCTGAAGCACTGTTACTTAGGGTTTGTACAATGGCACTGAGTAGGAAATATCTTGGTACCACCTAATGGAGGAATCTATTTCACCTTATATCCATAAGGGAGAAAATTCTTTCCCCTAAAAGAAAGTGAACAGAACCCTCCACATCACCCAACAGAACAGTGTGAGGCCCATACCACAGCTGGAAGAGAGAAGGCGGATGTGGGATGGTGCTGAAATGACAAGCAGAGAATGGAGGGACGGGCACAGAATCCATAGTTGCTCCTGGGTACACAGATAGAGTAGGACATCGGTATTTTCTAGAACACTCCACACTCAAGCAGATCTACAGAAACAACTGGCAAGACTTAGACTTGAAGCAAACATTAGCCATGACATACATAGAGCCAGAGAACCTTCTGGAATACAAAGCCCATCACATCACAGACAGCCTGGGACACTGAAGAGCATGGACTGTTGTTGAGGCAAAGAGGAACCCAGGAGAACAGATAACCTGACAGACAATATCCCCCGAGCCACAAACGCAGGGGAGGGAGAAAATTAGCTGAGATTCCACTTTATGACAGCTGGTAGGTTGTTGTCCGTATTGATGCTAAACTCGACAATTAGTTTTAATTCCAGGGTTTGGTTTCAATTATTCTCAAAAACTTATTTTATTGTCTTTAGAAAGCCCTTGGTTAAAAAAGGCTCTCAAAAATATCTTACAGGATGACTGGAAAAATAAACCCAAGCTGAACATTATGTTAGAATTCTGCTGTGCAGCCTTAGTAAACAGAAACACCTAGAAAACAATGCCTCAAGCTTTATTTTGCTCTCAGTGTAACACATTACACAGCCATCCCTCAGAGGCTGTGAAAAGATAACGGCTTTAGCAAGCAATGTGAAAGGAATCACTGTTTTCCTGAACAGGGTATTTTGACGTGAAAAAGATGGAATGACATTCAGACTACAACGTTCCCATGAAGTATCCTAGATTTGAATGAAGTGAAATCAGTAGTTGGAATGAGGAAGCATTTGACTCCAAAACAAATAAATGAGCATTTATAAAAAAAGCTTTAATTAACATTTGTCCTTAAGTGAAATACTACAGATTTTACTTTCATTGTTAACCTCACATCCCAGAAGTCTTCAGGGATGCATCAAGGGGCTAACCAGCACAGTGAATAATTCATGTGGAAGATACAGCCATAGATAAAAAGTGAAGAGCAGTTGATTGGGTTTTTTTCCCCAAGAAATTGTTAATGTTACATTACATTTTATTGAACCAACCTCAAAAAATAACAGAGCCTGAACATTATTATTGCCGTTATTACCTTTCCTTTCCAAGTGCCATATCTTGTTCTCTCTTGAGTTGATACATTCTGATTACTTTTGCTTACTTTAGAGATTTGCTTTTTCCAGTGAAAAATGCTTGACTAGAACCTCTCATATTCGAATTTCTCCAAGTTATAACCACTTGCTATCAAACTTAAATAATCTGCCTTATCTTATTGGAATCCGTTTGTTCATTTCCAACCTACACCTTCCATTTAACATATGGAACTGTGTTTTAGTGCCCTTTCTCCTTACCTACAAAGGGCAAGTGTGTCTATCATTAGTCACAGTCATAGCTACACCCCCACGTCACCCAAGGAATCAGGGCAACGGACACAATGTCTGTGCAAACACGGCTGTGGAAGAATTGAGTATGACTGAAAGATTCCCTGGGTCCAATTCACTTTGGATTAAGGTTGGGAACTGATTTCCAGAACCTTGAAAGCAGCTGAGATGGAGCAGACAGGCCATTTATTGAGACACGCAGATGTGGTGCCTGGTTGGGGCTATTTGCCTCTTTTCATTTCCAGAAAACCTTCAGGAGCCAATACAGCCCTGCAAGTCCTATCAGGCTTATCATTGTCTCTTGAAACTGTGTTATTCATCCTGGTGTATGAATCTAGAGATGTACCACGTGTTTCTTTTCTTTGGGGTTTTTGTTTTATGGTTTTGGTTTTGGTTTTGAGTTTTCTTGTTTTTAGTTATTGCTCAGGGAAACTAAAGCCAGAGCACTTTAAGTTTGAAGCTGCTAAGCTTTTCTTCCCTATCTTTGATTTTAAAAATCTAATGTATTCAAAAAAAAAAAACCAAGTTAATGTTTTGAAATGGCTTTTCAAACCACAGAATATACAAATTGGATTCAGATCTATCCTTGTGAGCTGTAGAAACTACTCTGACTTAACAGGGGCAACTTGGGGTGGACTTTGGACAAATAAAATTATGTCAGATCCAATTTCTTCTGCTTTTGGCTCCTTTCTTTCAACCTTTTGTCATGACATGCTTCAAAATAAATAGGGGAAGGAAGGTAGGAAGGAAGGAAGGAGGAAGGAAGGAGGGAGGGAGGGAGGAAGGAAGGAAGGAAGGAAGGAAGGAAGGAAGGAAGGAAGGAAGGAAGGAAGGAAGGAAGGAAGGAAGGAGGAAGGAAGGAGGGAGGAAGGAAGGAAGGAAGGAAGGAAGGAAGGGGTGGAAGGAAGGAAGGAAGGAAGGAAGGAAGGGGTGGAAGGAAGGAAGAATGGAAGGAAGGGAGGGAGGGAGGGAGAGAGGAGGAAAGCACAGGTATCTTAGTCCATTCAGGCTGCTATGGCTTAAATGTCATTTATTTGTCTTAGTTCTGGAGGCTGATAAGTCCAAGATCAAGGTGTCCACAGACTTGGTGTCTGGTTAGATCCTGCTTCCTGGTTCATATATATGAACCAGGTGTTTCACTGTGTTCTCACAGGGCAGAAGGGACAAGAGTTGTCTGAGGTCTCTTTCATAAAGACACTAATCCCATTCATAAAAGTTCCAATTTTGTGACCTAATCACCTACATTTTTTTCTTTTTTTGAAATGTTTGTATTTATTTTTGAGAGAGAGAGAGAGAGAGAGAGAGAGAGACAGCGTGAGCAGGGGCAGGTCAGAAAGAGAGGGAGACACAGAATCCAAAGATAGGCTCCAGGCTCTGAGCTCACTGTCAGCACAGAGCCCGACACGGGGTTCAAACCCATGAACTGTGAGATCATGACCTGAGCCAAAGTCGGACGCTTAACTGACTGAACCACCCAGGCTCTCCACAGAGGCCCTGCCTCCTAATAGCATCACATGGAGGGGGATCAGGACTTCCACATAGAAACTTGGGGTGGAGGGGGGAGGACACAAACATCTGTCCATAACAACAGGTAACCAGAGTTGCTAGGGTCCAGAGATGTAGAGACACAAGATAAGTGAACCATAATATGTGTCACCAATATGTCTTATTTCACAGATTGTTCCTTTTTTCAGTTTTATTTACGTAAGTAATCTCAACATCGCATGTGGGGCTCACATTCACGACCCTGAGATTAAGAGTCACATGTTCCTCCAACTGAGCCAGCCAGGCGGTCCCCCTATAGACTGATACCTGAATCTCAGCCAGCCTTGTGGGGTGGGGGTGGGGGGTATCCCTGATGCCGTGCTCGATATCCATTTTAGCAGGAAATCAGTTTATTTTGTGGAATCCCTTGCCCCTTCCATCCATGTAGAAATTCCAGGATTCTCACTAGTCTCAGAAGGGAATCCCTCTTGTTCCTATGTCACTGCTTTGCTGCTCCAGAACCAAATGCCCTCCCCTGAAGCCGAAGAAACTGATATCACTCCCTGCAGCTGGTTGTCACAGAACAAGGAAGCACAGCAAAGGTATACAAAGTTGTAGCTGAGGCCCAGACAGCCCTGAGTGGCTTCCTCTGTCTGATGCTGCTGTTTCTCCCACTGCTCAAGCAGGATCCAAAGTGGTCCGCTGAGGCTGGCTTCTGCGAGGACACCCCCTGCCCAGGAAACAGTGGTTTTGGTAGGTTGCGTGGGGAGAGATTCTAATCTCCTAGTGCTCAGCTCAGCCACCACTTTTCAAGCTCTCTAGATTTCACTCACCAGCCTTTTCCCCATGTCAGGAGTTATATTCCAGGTGCCAGAGCCAGGAACTTCACAGACCACACGTCACCAGACCTCGTACTTGTCACCCCCTACAAGTAGAGCCTCCTTCCATTTTCAGATCCCAGCCTAGGTTCAGATTTTACCACCAAATAAGTGAAAGGGGAAGAAAAGCTCACCAATGGCTATTACAGGGTCTCTAACCCCTACACCCGCAAGTCTGTTTAGGCACAAGGAAGTCATCTACTTTGATGTATACTTTTTTTGAAAAGCTAAGTACGAAGCCAGATGTGAGAATTTTGAAAGACTTCCCGGGACCCACTTCATGTGTGCTAGAAACGCATTTAAGTATATATATTCACATATACTAGTGGTGAAAGTGGTTGCTTCTAACAGTAAGGAAATGGCGGTGGGGGGGAGGGCGACGACAAAGTCAGAAAACAGTTTTTTTTTATAAGACAACACACAGAACTCCCTGAATCGTTAAAGTATGACCATTTGTAGAATTGATAGCATTAAAAAAAAAAACTAGGAACAAATACTACTTTGAGATAAAGAAAAAAAAACTTTGCAGAGAAGTAAATCACATACAGACTCAGGAAAAAGAATGGCTTCAGAATTCTCAGGAACCACACCAGAAGCCTGAGGCAATAGAGAAATGCTTTCTAGTTTTTGAGGAAATGAGTTTCCAAATTAGAAATCTGCTCCCTTTCCAACTCACATGTCTTGCAGTAGAATCAAGATACCTTTAGGCATACAAGGCGCATCGGCCTGGTTAGGCTAATACAGCAGAAGTTCCTCCGGACACCTGCTATGGTTTAAATGTTTGCATCTCCCCGTCATCTCCCAAATTCATGTATTGAAATGCTAATCCCCAGTGTGATGGTATTAGAAGGTGGGGGTGCCTTTGGGAAGTGACGAGGTCATAAGGTGGATCCCTCGTGAATGAGATCGATGCCCTCCTAAAAGGGCTCCATTGTCCCTTGTACTATGCAAGGGCGTACCTAGCAGGCAGCAGTCTGCAAGCTGCAAGGGGATTCTCACCAGAACCTGACCTTGGGCATCCAACCTCCAGAACGATGAGAAATACATTTCAGCCATTTTTAAGTTGGTCGTATTCTGTTACAGCAGCCCAAACAAACTCTAAGACACCAATTAAAGCCAAAGGGACATGCTCAGACTGGGAGGAAATGGACTGTACTTCCAGGACTAACCTCCCAGCACAGGCCTTCCCCCTGAGGAAGTCAGTGCCTCGGACAGGGACAGAAGCCACCACACCAGGAGGCTGCCATCGCCACAGGGGCAAGTTCCAGGCTCTGCCTCCGCCATCCTTAGGAGGTTGCAAAATCAGACGCTTCAGTCACACTCTGGATTCCAGGACTCTGCTGGGCGGCCTCACCCAGAGATGCCCCTGCCAGAGGGGAGCCTTGGCCCTGCCTCTTTCCCAAGTAACACAGCTGGGGACCCAGATCCTGACTCTGGGACAGATGCTACTGAAAGGTAGGATCGAAACCACATGTCTCCAATCCAACAACTGGAGAATGACCTGAACAGTGCTCTTTGTTAAGAATATAGAATTTATAGGGGCGCCTGGGTGGCTCAGTTGCTTAAGCATCTGACTCTTGATTTTTGCCCAGGTCATGATCTCACAGCTCCTGGGATCAACTCCCATGTCGGGCTCTGGGCCGACAGCACTGAGCCTGCTTGGGATTCACTCTCTCTATCCCTCTGCTCCTACCCACCTCAAAATAAATAAAAAAATCTTAAAAAAAGAATATAGAATTTATAATGTAGGAAACTGTTAAAACAATGGGAAGGGGGTATTCGAATATTTGGGGCTGCCTGAGTGGCAAGGGATCACAACACACACACTTAAACTTCAACTCCCTATGAACTCTTTCTTAGAAAGAAACCAAAAGATACTCCTGGTGTTTCAGCACCAAACAAGGGAAAGGATCAAGAAAGAGAGAGATACAAAATTAGGAAATGGGAAGTCTAACACAGGCGGCAGGTACACGAAGTTCCCGAGAGGATGGGCAGGAAGATGAAGTCTGCACAGAGGGATGACAATGGGGAAGGGAAAGAATCCACAAGATTACCTGATGTTTTCACCTCTTATTAAAATATCCAGAGAATTATGGGAGGCACAGAGAGCGCTGAACACTTGAGGGTGGGGAAGGCAAGTATTAACCCTAAGAAAATAAAAAGATAGATAAGAAAGAAAATATCAGGGACACGTGGGTGGCTCAGTCAGTTGAATGTCTGACTTTGCCTCAGGTCATGATCTCACAGTTCGTGAGACTGAACCCCACCTTCGGCTTTGTACTGACAGCTCAGAGCCTGGAGCCTGCTTCGGATTCTGTGTCTCCCTCTCTCTCTGACTCTCTCCCACTCTCATTCTGTCTCTCTCTCTCTCTCTCTAAAATGAATAAACAGTAAATTTTTTTTAAAAGGCAATATGATTTTAGCATGTTACAGGTCTCAGCCATGAACAGGGTTTGCACACACATAATAGTGTGAACACACCATATTGATGACGGAAGGGACTACATGTCTACATCAGGAGGCTGGGGTAAGAAGGGAAAGAGGATGCACTGGAAGGGAGACTACAGTGGCATACACATGCTAACTCTTCATCTTCTACTTTAGGAAGCCCAACATAGCATGTAACTTTTAAAAACCAAGAAATATTAACAGAAACACGTTACTTAGAATACAGAAATAGGGGCGCCTGGGTGGCTCAGTCAGTTAAGCCTCTGACTTCGGCTCAGGTCATGATCTCACAGTTTGTGGGTTCGAGTCCCACATCAAGCTCTGTGCTGACACCTAGCTCAGAGCCTGGAGGCTATCTTCGGATTCTGTGACTCCCTCTCTCTCTGACCCTACCCTACTTATGCTGTCTCTATCTCTCTCTCAAAAATAAATTAAAAACATTAAAAAAAAGAATACAGAAATAAACACTTCAAGGAGGTTTTTAAAATTGTTTATTTTTTAAGAAAGTTTTTTTTTAAGTTGAAAATTGTTGCCCTGGGGCACAGAATATAGGGGTAGGAAAGGGTGAAGATTGTTATTTCTCTTTGTTTTAAGTTTATTTATTTATTTGGAAAGAGAGAAAAAGCACAGGTGGGAGAGGGGCAGAGAGAGAGAGCAAGAGAGAAAGAGAGAGAGAGAGGGAGAGAGAGAGTCCCAAGGAGAATCCACACTGTCAGTGCAGAGCCCCATGCAGGGCTCAAACTCATGAACTGTGAGATCATGACCTGAGTCAAAATCAGGAGTTGTACGCTTAACCCACTGAGCCACCCACGTGCTCTGAAGATTGCTATTTTTTTCAATTATAAGCCTGATAGCATTATTTCACTTTTAAAGTCATATACATAGGGGTGCTTGGGTGGCTCAGTGGGTTAAGCGTCTGACTTCAGCTCAGGTCATGATCTCATGGTTTGTGAGTTCAAGCCCCACATCAGGGTCTGTGCTGACCACTCAGAGCCTGGAGCCTGCTTCAGATTCTGTGTCTCCCTCGTCTCTCTGCCCCTCCCCTGCTCTCCCTCTCTCTCTCAAAAATAAACATTAAAAAATTTTAAAAATAATAAAGTTATATACACACATACCTATGTCCATATACACACTAATGCATATATACTTATACATATTAAATAAAATTTTAAATCAAATGCAGAAAAAACATCTCTTGTGGTTCATTTGTAGCCTTCCTCTCTTAAGATTCATGCAACTGCTGTCTCAGATTGTCTCCCCTTCCTGTTGGTACACCTGCTCATTCTATAAACCATTCTCTCCTCCTGTCAAGATGACAAACTACATTAGCCACTGGCTCCTTCCTGAAAATCAACCCTAAAGAAACTACAGAAGCCAGAGGGGAAACTTGAATTTGAGGAACTAACAACAAAGAATAAAATAAAATAAAATAAAATAAAATAAAATAAAACACTATAAAAAGTCTCTGGGAAGTCTGCAGACTCAGGAAATAGATGGGGGGCAGGGACAGGGCAGCGGGTTGGTTGGGAGAACAGCTTCAGCCTGGAGGAAGGGAGCCAGAGGAGAACACCTTTCTGTTCTGCTCTTGCTTCTCCCCTATGTGAACAACCAGTTTGTTGATCGCCATAGAAATTGGCAGCAACAGCTGAGACTCAGGGGTCAGCAGGGTTCAATAAGGGCAGAGCAAAAGCCCCTTGGAAGTAAGGAGGGATAAAAAGAGGGAATGTGTACTAACCAGCTACCCTTGGGTATTCACACTGGATCCCTCCCACTCTGAACCCCCAGGGCAAGGAGAGCAAATTGACAGAGACTGTAATATTTCTAGAGTCTAGAGCCTGTTTCTCATTCCCCTTAAATGGGAAATATAGCTAGAGAAGTTATTTCTGGATGGTGGGCAAATTGGAATGATCACCAACAGTTCTGTGGCCCCTGGGGCTCTCTTCCCTGGCTTTAATTCACTTACAGGTACATCAACTAGAGTCTGGGCTGGAGCCATTTCCAACCCATAACCATGTGTAGTAACTGATAGTCAAAGGGAGGAGGATTTCTTGGGGCCAAAACACACACACACACACACACACACACACACACAAAACAGAAGTGCACATAAGGACTACAACTACTTTTATTTTTAATGTTTTATTAATTTCTAGGGGAGAGAGAGAGAGAGACAAAGAGAGACAGAGAGACAGCGTGAGCAGGGGAGGGTCAGAGAGAGGGAGTCACAGACTCTGAAACAGGCTCCAGGCTCTGAGCTGGCAGTCAGCACAGAGCCCGATGCGGGGTTCGAACCCACGAACCGCGAGATCATGACCTAAGCGAAAGTCGGACGCTTAACTGACTAAGCCGCCCAGGAGCCCCTACAACTACTTTTTAGAAAGACAGCAAATTCAACAGTATAGACCATCTGAGTCAGAATTATGACAAGAGATGGACTGAGAAATGAATGACAACAAATACATTAAGAAGTTAAGGCTGACGTAAGCAACATGAAGTAAGAACAAGAAAACATTTATAAAGGACCACATTGAGGCGCTCCTGGGTGGCTCAGTTGGTTAAACATTAGATTCTTGATTCCAGCTCAGGTCATGACTTCATGATCATGAAATCGATCCCGGCATCGGGCTGTGCGCTGACAGTGCAAAGCCTACTGGGGATTCTCTGCCTCCCTCCCCTCTCTCTCTCAAAATAAATAAATAAACATTTTTCTAAAAGGGACCAAATTGAGTATACGATATGAAATATGTAACTAAAGCAACAGTTAAGATAGAAAGCAAGAGGGACAAAGGGGATGAATAAATCAGTGAGTTAAACGATCAGGCGGACAAACTCTCCTAGAGGTCAACAGAAAAGGGTAAAGAGAGGAAACACAGAAGGAGGCTGGCAGGTGTGGAGCGCTAATACCTATGAGCACCGGCTTTGTGTCCACCTGACTAGGCTGAATCTAGTTTCCCTAAACTCCATTTCCTGTGCATTTCCGTTTAGATGGGCCATCAGCAAGATCGCTGGCGCTGTGACCAGCCTGCCAGCTCACCTCGTTCGTGCGGAGCAGCCGCGGGGTTTCCAAGAGCTGCCCCTTCTGTGGGTCCTCACTAAGATTCCCCGACCCCCAAGCCAGGTGAGTTGGCCATCGCGATGTAAGGCTCCGGTTTCTGCAAGAAACATGTATCATCGAGATTTGAGGCAGCAAGAACTAAAGGGAGTGTTGGTCTGTCCTCACAGGCTCCAGCTTGCACTTCTGGGGTTCCAGTCTGTCTGGTTCGCCCCCTCTTTACTTCCATCTTTCATTCCAAACCTCCGACTCCAATACTTGACATAAAGTCCATAGCCTAATAAAGACTCTTTAACCAATGCTCACATTTCATAAGGTCGAATCCCTGCAATATACATATATTCCCCTTCCCCACTCCTATCATACTGATATTACTTCAACTTTTAGCTCTAGGATTTTTTGGATATCTTTCTAAAAGTGTTCTTTTTCTCATTTTGGGCCTTAACAGAAATTTTAATGCCTTTACCATGTTTCTTGAATATCGAGTACTATTTCCAATACGTGTTTTCAGTATAATGTCATTCTTAGCTCAACCTAATTCTTGTTCTCATTGATGATCTCTTCATTTTCTCTGGAAGTTTGTAAAATTCTTTCCTTGTCTCTTGATGTTCTTAAGTTTTATTCTGATGTTTCTAGGTTTGGAGTTTTAACCTGTCCTCTCTTCTATATTTTGGTGTAATAGAGTTCAATCAGAGAAGCAGAACCATTAGGACACACACACACACACACACACACACACACACACACACAAAACAATAAATTGTTTAATTGGAAGAAACATACAGATATTGATAAGTTTAAGAAATTAATAAGAACAAGTAAACATGAGTAGGGGTCTTAAAGGCAACCACACTTGAACAAAAAGAAAATAATTTTTTGAGCCAGGAGAAAACAAAAAGAAAATGCAGTAAACTTAAAATATGAGATATGGTAGGAGAAGTAATTTCTAATACAAAACCAATTATAATAAATGTAAATGGAGCTAACTCACAAATGAAAAGACAAGTACTGTCTGATAGTATTAAGATATGGAAACAAAATCCAAAATCCAAAAATAAGTTGTCTATTCATTCATAAAACCAAAAGATACACACACAAAAAAAAAACCCAGCAATGATAGTAGCTGACAAAGACAAAGTTGATGTAAGAGGTAAACAAAACAATAAAGCAAAAAAATATAACCATCATAAACATATATGAACCTAATAGGGTATAGTAACTGACAATGTACAGAGAGAAACATAAAAATAGTTGCAATTTTTAACATCCACTTATCAGAAATGTATTAAGTAAACATAAATTAACCAGATATTTATCTAAAGAGTATAATTGGTAGGCTTATACTATTAATTATACTCTTCAGATCTTTGATAGATATGTTCTAATGGTATGCTGTTTAAATATCTTTATATTGCATGGGGCGCCTGGGTGGCATAGTCGGTTAAGCGTCCGACTTTCGCTTGGGTCATGATCTCGCGGTTCGTGGGTTCGAGCCCCGCGTCGGGCTCTGTGCTGACTGCCAGCTCAGAGCCTGGAGCCTGTTCCAGTCTGTGACTCCCTCTCTCTCTGACCCTCCCCTGCTCACGCTGTCTCTCTCTCTCTCCTAGAAATAAATAAAACATTAAAAAAAAATAAAATAAAATAAAAATAAAAAATAAATAAATATCTTTATATTGCAACAAATAGCAAATACACATTTTTAGAAACACACACACAGTAACATGAATGTATCAGGCCAACATGAAGTCTCAATAAACTCACTAGGAACAGTGTCTTATACATTACATCTTCCAAACATAATGAAATAATATTAGAAATTAATAACAGAATTTCTTTAAATGTTCTATGCTTCAAAAATATCACATTAATAGGGCAACTGGGTGGCTCAGTGGGTTAAGTGTCCTACTTCAGCTCAGGTCATGATCTCATGGTGTGTGGGTTCGAGTCCTGAATAGGACTCTGTGCTGATAGTTCAGAGCCTGGAGCCTGCTTCTGAATCTGTGTCTCCCTCTCTCTCTCTCTGCTCCTCTCCCACTCATGCTCTGTCTCTCTTTGTCTCTCAAAAATAAATAGACACTAAAAAATTTTTTTAAACAAAAAAAATACCACTAGGTTAAAAATGAAATTATAATCAAAATGAAGAAATATCTAGAATTAAATGAACATGAAAACACAAAATGTATGGGCTATAACTAAACAAATATTTAGAAGAGCAGTTACACATGTAAATAGTTTATCAGGAAACAATAAAGTTGAAAAGAAATATGCTCAGCATCCAACTCAAGACGTGATTGAAAAGAACATCAAAACAAAGAAGAAAAAAGAATACAAGAAAGGATATAAAGAAAAACAAAATAATAATTTTCTTACATGTAGGAAATTAATAAGAATAAAGTTCTGTTTTTGAAAAGATTACCAAGATAAACCTCTGATAAGGAGGAGGTAAAAATAAAAAAAAAAAGGAGGTAAAAAATAAAAACTAAGTAAAACATGATCAAATAATAAAGAAGGGGAAATAGAGATTTTAAAAGCAAATATAGATAAAAGGCATAAATTTCTAGAAAGTACACCAAATGCCAAAAGGGAACAAGAAGAAAAATGTAATTTAAAATAGATTCACAAGGATTAAAGAAATTTAACTGGTAGTTAAAACTCCATCCCAAAGATCTCTAAACCTGGTCGCTTTTAAAACTGACGCTATTAAATTTTTAAAAACATAATTCCCATGTTATAGAAGTTGGTCAAAAAATGCAAAAAGAAATAGCAATTCTCAGTTCATTTTATGAAACTAATATAATCCCATTTCCCTTAAGGCTTATGGATTCTAAGCCATAATTCAGAAAGTGTTCCCCACTCCCAGGTCTTAGAGGAATTTATCCACGTCTTTCCCGGTCTTTCCTTGTACGGTTTCATTTTATTTTTACATTTATGTCTCTGATCCTTTTGGAATTTATTCTGGTATATATTGTAAATAACGGATTCAATTTTCTCTATTCCCATATGGGTGGTGCCCTGCAGCTGGCTCAGGGCAGCTCATAAGAGCTGATTGTTAAATCTTCAGGAATTTCATGTGCTGATGGCTAAACATAGCCATGATTACAAAATAGAGAAAATCTATTAAATCAAATCTTTAGAGAAAATCTAAATGGCTCTGAGTATGCTGATGACTTTTTAAATATAATACCAAACGCACAATCCATGAAAGAAATAATTGGTAAGCTGGACTTCATTAAAATTAAAAACTTCTGCTTTGTAAAAGACATTGTCAAGAGAATGAGAAGACAAGTCATGGACTGGGAGAAATTATTTGCAAAAGACACTTCTAACAAAGAACTGTGATCCAAAATACACAAAGAACTCTTAAAATTCAACAGTAAGAACATTTAAAACCTAACTTATAAAAGGGACAAAAGACTTAAATACACACCTCGCCAATAAAGATATAGGGTCAGCACATGAGCATAGGAAAGGAGGCTCACATCATAAGTCATTGGAGAAGCAAACTGAAACATCAGATACCACTAACACCTATTGGAACAGCCAAAATCCGCAACGCTGAAACACCAAATGCTCATGAGGATGTGGAGCAATGGGAATTCTCATTCATTACTACTGGAATGCAAAATGGAACGGCTACTTTGGAAGACAGTTCAGTGGTTTCTTACAAAACTAAACATGCTCTTACCATGTAATTCAACAATGGCCCTCCTAGGTATTAATGCAAGTGAGTTGTAAATGTACTAAAAACCTACACCCAGATATTTGTAGTAGCTTTATTTTCAACGGCCATAACCAAGATGCCCTTTAGTAGGCAATGGATAAACTGTGGTACATCAAGACATCAATACAATGGAGTATTACTCATTGTTAAAAAGAAGTGAGCCATTAAGCCATGAAATGACAGAGGTATTTTAAACATGCACATTAAAGATGCACATTAATTATGAAATGGAAAAGACTAATCTGAAAAGGGTACATTCTGTATGACTCTAAGTATATGACATTCTGGACAAAGTAAGCAACAGGGGGAAAAATTAGTGGTTATTAGAGGTTAGGGAGGGAGGAAGGATGAATCAGAGAGCAAGAAGATTGTTAGGGCAGTGCAAGTTTTCTGTATGATGCTATAATGGTGGGTATATGTCATTATATATTTGTCAAAACCCATAGAATGTACACCATGAGTGAACCCCAATGTACACTTGTGCTTTGAGTGGTTATTATGTGTCATTGTAATGACAGGTAATGAATTGTAACAAATGTACCACTCATGTGCAGGATGTTCATGGTGGAAGAGGCTCAAGGGGAACAGGGTTACATATGGGAACTCTTCTGTTTTCCCCTCAGTTTTACTGTGAACCTAAAGCTTCTCTAAAAGATAAAGTCTAGGGGCTCCTACGTGGCTCAGTCGGTTGAGCGTCTAACTTCAGCTCAGGTCATGATCTCACAGCTCATGGGTTCGAGCCTCACAACTGGCTCTGTGCTGACAGCTCAGAGCCTGGAGGCTGCTTCTGATTCTAAGTCTCCCTCTCTCCCTGCCCCTCCTGTGCTCATACTCTGTCTCTCTCTGTCTCAAAAGTAAACATTAAAAAAATTTTAAATAAAGTTAAATTTCAAAAAATAAAAAATAAAGTCTATTTAAAATTCAAAAAGCAAAATGAGGCATTATATTGCTTCTGTAATGTGGGCAGATATTGGAAAGCTGGGTCATGCCAAGTGTTGGTGGAGAGGTAAGAATATTATGCTCAGTTGGTGAGCATGTAGACGGGTGCACAGTCTATCATACAACCTGGCAAATCGATAGCACCATTTAGTCAGATTAAGTGTGAACATATTTAGAACCCATTCCTGAGCACCTATCACAAAGACAGTCTCACATACATCTGTAAGGGGACAAATAAGAGGTTATACAATTCGAAGTTGTTCATAGGGACAGAACATTGGAGACTATCTAGGTGCTCACTACATGTAACTGCGGAAGCACTTAAAAGGCTACAGACTTGAAATGCACACGGCAACACGTACAATATTAAAAATAAAGTGAAAAAAGATATAAAATAGAGACCACAATACCCATTAAAAGTACATTTTTATATGGGCCATCAAAGAACACATACAAATTAAAAGATGCACATTAAAAACATTGTACTAGTTTCCTTTGTGGTAGGAGGGGAATAGGAGTAAGGAATGTGTATTTAAAAATGTTAACAAAGCATGTCTCTGGGTGGCTCAGTTAGTTAAGCGTCCAATTCTTGATTTTTACTCAGGTTATGGTCTTTTAGTTCATGGGATTGAGCCCCAAGTCGGCTCCATGCTGACAGGGTGAACCCTATTTGGGATCGTCTCTCTCTCTCCCTCTCTCTCTCTCTCTCTCTCTCTCTCCCCCTGTCTCTTTCCAGCCTTGCACATGCTCTATCTCTCTCAAAGTAAATAAACTTTTTGAAAAATGTTTAAAAAGTTTAGAGGCACCTGTGTGGCTTGTCGGTTAAGCCTCCAACTCTTTGATTTCAGCTCAGGTCATGATCTCATGGTTCATGGGTTCAAGCAGCCGGGCATCAGGATCTACAGTGACAGTGGGGAGTCTGCTTGGAATTCTCTCTCTCTGCCCCCCCACTTGCTCTCTAAATAAACAAACAAATAAATAAATAAAAATTTTTAAAAACTTAAAAATTTTTAAATGTTAATAAAAAAAGAAAAAAGAAGAACTAAATTAAATAGTATCTTTGTGTAGACCAATACTAATAATATGCCATAAACTGAGGGTATGGTCAATTTAAACCTCTGCACCTGAAATCCAACTAAAGCTAGATGATTGATAGACAGATAGGAAGAAAGAAAGAAAAGAAGCCATTCTGTCTATACTTAGGGCTACTGAAATACCACCACTACCACCACCACTGCAGAGAGTTCCATTCTCAGTCCACTTGACCTTGGTCTCATATGGAGCTTTGAAGCTTTAGTACCCTGACTCGCTTTCTGGATTTGGCATACAACTGCAACTTGATGGGGCTAGACAAAATGGTTTCCACAGGTCCATCCAAGCTTTATGATTTTCAAATCCCACTTATTGTATATTTAATCAAAGAAGGGAGTGATGAGGCATAAGCTAGAGAAATTTGCAACTTTGTGCTCAATATGCAGAACTCACATTCAGCAGATAGAAGGCATTAAAGGCTATACATGATGCAGATTGCCTAGATAATTCTCTGTGATCAAGCACACTTTACAATTAATGATAATTTTTTTTATTCAGGTGAGATCTGCTGTTTCTAAAAGTTTTCATGTTTGAAATTTTATGGAAAAACTCTATTGAGTTTAATGGTGAATATTCTAAATAGTAGCTGAAATATTTTAACATCACTAGAGTCACTTCTGCGGCTCCCATCACAAGTAAGATTGGATTTGATAGAAAAATCTAGGGCATTGCCATGACAATTACCAGGCATAATCTTAGTTCCACTTAGGCTTTATATAACTCCAATCAGATAAAAAGCAGAGGGCTATAAAGGGCAGAGAAGGGCGCTCACCTCTGCCTTTTGTTATCACAGTGTCCCGACTCCAACAGTAACGAAACATGACATTAAGCCCCTGGTTCTCAACCCTGGCTGCATGTTAAAATTACCTGAGAATCTTTCACAAACTGCTGAAGCCTAGGCCCTATCCCTAGAGTTTCTGATTTAATTGGTCTGGAGTGAGAAGGCTTTAAAATCTTCCCAGATGATTTTAATATGCAACCAGGGTTAAGAAGCACTGCACTAGGTAATTATCACAGCAATTTTCAAGGTGCCGCCCAGGGAGGGCAAGAAGTTGGGAATGCCTTCCAAGTGGCTGTCAGTTTGGATTCTTGTGTGTTTGGATTCTTTCATGGTTTGGCAAAAATAATAGAACAATCACATTAAAAATAAATCAGTTCTATCATTGGCATTCCATCTAAATGGCATCAGTGTTTTCATAAATCCTGTTTGATATTTTTATAGAATTGTTTTAAATAGAGCCAGGGGGAGTAAAGGGGAAGAGAAGGGAAGGAGGAAGTGCAGAGATCCCACCAAGAGCCTTCTCACGTAAGAGTTTGAGAACCTCTGGGTTTAAGAAGTTGGGTGCAGGACAAGCAAACAGCAATTGTTCAGGACACCATCTGCTTCCCTTCATGCCCTCAGGGTACTTTGAGCTCTGCAATAATTATCTTCTACCTTATAACATAGAATTGCCAGATTTTTTTTAAGGATCATGGATCAGAACATTGCCGAGTGACTAGCAGTCCCTGTTTTAATAAGTCTGAAATCAATCAAACACTTTCACTGCATTTTTAAAATATCACAAGTAGGTCTTAGGAATCATCTGCCATCTTGTCTCTGTAGCCTGACAACTCTTAGATCTTATTCATCAGACTGCTGAACTGTCTTGTTTTCTGTTTTGTTTTGTTTTGTTTTTTTCAGAGACATATACCATCCAAAATCTTTCTGATATTCTTGCTTTTAACTGGTGTCTGAATCAAAGCAGCTAAACATGATACAAATTCAACGTCATTTCCTTCAAGACTTAACTCATCTTTCTGGGCTTGAAATGTTGAACAAGCAATAGCTGGCTTCATCCAAACCCTACAAATGTATACCCCCCCCAAAAAAAATTACAATCAGTACCAAACCTTGAGTCACATTGGAGGGGGAGAATGTTTTCTGGGAATATACAAAGCTGCCATCTTTATTAGTGTGAAATATGAGAATCTAAAATGAATGAGGGAAATAGCTACTCTAATTTTTCAAAGCTGTTTTTTTTTCTGTTTGCAGTGTTTATGACAGCTTGAATCAGAAGGACCTTGATGATGTAAAATGTTATTTCTTGAGGGGTTTTTTACTGGTTAGATGACCCACATTTTTTCTATTCTATTGAAAGAAATTCTATCGTTCATTCTATTGAACTAAAAAGAATATCCCTATCAAGGATCTAATGTCATGAAACCAAAGAGAAAGAAGTTCAGAATTTTTTTCACTTTTCACATAAATTTACACTAAAAATACTTAAGATTAAAAATACAGATATGAATAGATAGGTAGGCAAATATCAAAACTCGCCATAGTGTTTTACTTTTCCGCTACTACTATAAAAGTGTAAAGCACTACCTAAAAAAAACTGAGAAGACAGAATATGGGAGTCCTCACTTCAAAGAACACTAAAGATTTTCCTGAGTGTGGGGTCAGAACATCCTCATCCACACTGCCCCAGATGGAGGTGAATATGGTCATGTTCATACCTTGTAGTGACAGGTTGTAAATGACAGAAATCCAACTCAAACTCTTGTAAGAAAAGAAAAAAAAAAAGAGTTGTAACTAATTAAACATGGCTGGTCAAAGTGGCCAAACAATGTGACCAGGATTCAGCTCTCTCACACCTTTTCCCTCTGCTTTCTTTTGTATTGTTTTGGCTCTCCACATGGAGACATCCAGCAGGCTTATACCTTCCAGCTTCAAGCCCAACAGAAAGGAAACACATCTCTGTAGTTCCATGAGGGATCCATGCAACTGGATCCATGCCATCTTGAACTGGGGCCAAGGACATGGAAGCCCTTATCAGGCATTCAGAAAACAGTGCCCACTCTGGGAGTGAGGAATCTGGATCAATGCTACCTGAACTCCAAAGGCTGAGCGGGGGGAAGACCGTGCCCTACACAAAATCAGGAGCTGTTACCAGGGGCTCTGAGTCTGGGTGGCAAACACAACCAGTGTCCATTTCAAATGAGGATTAAAGAATCCAGAAGAGGAAGAGGTCTACTTGGAGAGATGAAATGGACCTTAAATCTCCTCTTTCCAAAGCTGTGATAAACACGTACAAGTAAATGTTACTTTTTCTGCGGTCTATCAGAAGTAGTGGGTCAAATGGTAAGCACTTTAATGCTACGAAGACATGAATGAACCTCAGAAACATTATACTAAACAAAAGAAGCCAGACACAAAAGGTCACATATATGATTTCATTTATATGATTATGCAGATAAAAGTACATGCATAGAGACAGAAAGCATACTGGTGGTTGTCAGGGATCAAAGACAGAGGAGAATGGGGAGTGACTACTTTTGGGGTGATGAAAATAATTTAGAACTTGATATAGGTAGTGGTTGTACAACATTATGGATGTGTTCAAAGCCATGGAATTATATACTTTAAAATAGTTAATTTCATGCTATGTGAATTTCACTTCAACTTTTTTTAAAGGAGGAGGGAGAGGACTCTGTGCAAGGCTTAAATTGGGTAGAATCCTGAGCTTGCCTTTCTTTCCATCTCTATTTTTGATCACCTGCTAAAGTACCAATGCAGGTTCACAGATCTCTTGACTTTTGTGCCTATGAAGC
The DNA here is from genome assembly GCA_017311185.1 of Proteles cristata cristata. Classification (NCBI taxonomy): domain Eukaryota; kingdom Metazoa; phylum Chordata; class Mammalia; order Carnivora; family Hyaenidae; genus Proteles; species Proteles cristata. Next base: position 76,302 of record JAESUZ010005464.1, read on the forward strand.
ACTCATTCTGTACTTAAAGAAATGGCCTTCCCTTCCTGGCTTCTTGGCTAGAGCCAAACTGATCATAAAGTTTTAGATGGTTTTACAGGACTTGGCCTTTGGTCACTCACTCTCCCTTCAGCCTCCCTACCTCCAAGAAATGGGGAGCTGGTAAGCTTTGGCGTAGGATATACTCGATTCCCTCACTTTCTGCCTTCTACCAAGATGCTATTGTTTTTAGTGCATAAGAGTTCAGCTCATACTGCATTGATGAATTCCATTTTCACATTTTGTAATTCTGGGAGAGTCTCAACAGTCACAGGCCCCACAACAACCTTCCCAGAAATGTTTCCAGAAGAGAGTCCAGTCATTTGAAGGACAGCTCTGGTGGGTTTTGCTAAAGGCTTTATTTCTACAGAGTGTCATGTCAAATCTTTAGTCTGAAGTTTCTAAACTCTGCACAGTTACCAGGAAATTGGCTGGAAACCACGAGGAGTCAGGCAGTCTTGACTCCTTGACTAATGTGTGAATAGTGTGTGAATTTTTATCCAGATCCTGCCTGTGAAACTTCAGCAGTTCAAACAAAGACAAGAGTAATTGTTTAAGACGTATTTTAGGGAGAAAAATAAATTGGTATAGTGGGCATGACTCTCAGTGAACAAATTCTGGGATGCCAGAAATAAAATTTTATTCTTCTATCATAAAACTTAATTTCTATGTAGAAGGCCTAATCCTCTCAGACAGCAGGAAGTTCCCTGGTTAGTTGGAGACCCTGAGCTTTACCCTTGGGTTGTGTCTAATTTCCAGGAGGTCAAAGCCATGCCAAGTATGGGGAAGGGAGGCATCTGGTCATTGGCTGCAGCCTCTGAATGATGGCTAAGACATCCCCTGATCCCATTCATCTGACTCCATCCTTTCCTTCCAATGCCACACGTGTGGGCATCACCATCATCTAGTGATTCTTTGCTTGTTTAGGACATAGAAAGCTACCAGAACCTATAGACCTGCACATACCCTCTCGGCCTACACTCTGTGAAGACATTCCCTTCCCTGTGGTCTTTCAACCTCCTCAGGACTCTGTCTTAGGATTACAAGGCCCTTTTGGTCTCAAATTACTCCCCTTCTTTCTAAGCTTTTATCACTTTGCACTCTGTTTGGGAAGCAGGGTACGGAGACTCTCCCTCTGATTTTTGACAAACTCTTGACAAACGCATCTCACATCAACTTCCATCTATCCCCACCACCCCCTAACACATACACATGCACACACGCACACACACGCGCGCGCGCACACACACACACACACTCACAACTTGCTAAGAAGACTCTCCCAGCAGGGAGCCCAGAACTCAGAGAGGCTCGACTGGGAGTAAGGGCAAGGTAGGAAATGGAAGGGTTCCACTATATGTTTTTTTTAATCTATTCATTTAATTTTGTTGATTTGAAAATTGCAGACTAGAATAAGATAATTTTACATGCTACTTCCCCCTCCCCCACTGCGAAAAGAAATAGTGGATAAAATTCTGGACATAACAATGCACCTGATTTCAAGACATTTACCTTGATTCTTTTCTCCCACCCAAGCTGGGACATTGACCTCCTCCGACGCATCTTCTTGCATGAACTTCCCCATTTGTGGGCCCCACTCCAGCAAGGGGCTCCATTACCACCTAAGACACCTGCTTACTTACACTGTCCAACCTCAACATGGTTGTAAAGAAGAGTATGCCTAACTGGGAGAACACTGAAAATAATGGCTTATGCCTCTTAAATATCTAAAAGACAATCTTTACATGCATCTTAATTTAAGAAGTTCAATGAGCATATTTGCCCATGCAGATGTTATTGCATTCCACTCTCTTTATCATAATTTTAAGAAGTGCCAGGTACTATTATTAAATTTGTGTGTTTGTATACTGGTTAGGAGATAGGGAGCAGTGTTTGCTCCCCAACTGGATATTAAGTTCCCAGAGGGTGTTTTGTTTTGTTTTTGTGTTTTTGTTTTTGTTTTTTTAACATCGATGACTGTTCATTTACAGGCTGGGAACATTTACTGAACATCTCCTCTCCCCAGCACTGCAGAAACAGGAATAGCTGTTTCAAATGGAAGGTTTTAACAATGATAGCAAGAATTCACAACTATCACAAACCTTCATTTTCAGCTGAACCAAACCCACTGTATTTTGGGTGTTTCATTCACCTCCATGGGCAGAAGCTCTAGCAGTGGCCTCGGCCAATGAAGATTTTATTCAGTCATTTTATTCAGTTTATACCTAGGACCTCCTATCCTTTTGCTTAGGCACCTGACCGGTGTGGTTCTGTCTACATCCAAGCTGAGAGCTCTGTTTTACAGTCCACTTTTTATCTTATTATTTTATTCTGTGTGTGCAATATGATGCTCTGTTTATAAAAGATGCCTCAAGAAATTCTTGCTAAAGAGGATAGATGAATGAAAATCACACACTATTAAGGCAAAAAGGATCTTGAAAATTTATCTACTCTTTTCTGAAACCTTCAGGCAGGCCATACGCTCAAGCCAATCCAAATAAATGAGAACTTACTCAATATTTTTAGACCTCCAGCAAAAATTTCTAAATCCGTTTTCATAAAGTAGTATTAATACGGCTTTGAACAACTCTGTCTAAAACTCCCCCACCAAATCTAACATGAATGTGACAGAGAGAAAACACACCGGACTGAGGGCCAGAAGGTCTGCAATGGGGCCTGGTCCTGGGACCCAGAGGGCTTGACCTTGACAGCATCATTTACCCCCCAGGAACTTTATGTGCTTCATCTATAAAATTACAGGGGTTGATGAGAGGATCTTTAAGCTCACTTAGACTCAAATTCTATTAAACCTTTTCATTTGTGTGCCAGGATATGAATAGTGAGGCTCTTTTCATACAGAAACTAAACTGTATGAATTTCTCCCTTCCTCTGTTTGCCACTTTAAAGGATAGAACACAAATGTTTTCTCTTATTCTCCTGGGAAGACTTGGAGATTAGCAGCCCTGCTTGCCATAATGTTTGATCAGTCTTCATTAGAATTATTTTATAAAGTTTAAAATGCAAAAGATTTCCTCTAGGGAAAATAGATACATCAGTCTTTCCTCTGTATGGTTGATCAAAATATTTTTTTGATAGCCGGGTTACATAAAACAGGCCTTCATATATGGATATCATCAATGTTTTGTATTTTGCAGTACTGCTATCGGTTTGTGCTTGTGAGTACAGGAATTCTGATAGATTCTATGTTGTGCAATTCCTATCAAAAAAGAAAAAGACCATATGTGGAGTTTTTGCAATTGCACGTACTGCATTTAAAAATATTCCTTATAGGAGAGAACTTCCATTTTAACTAGGCATCAATGAGAACATAATCCTCCACTTAAAATTTTTCATATCAGGTGCATCCCAAAGAATTGAAAGCAAGGTCTTGAAGAGGTATTTGCATCCATGTTCACAGCAACATTATTCCAAAGAGCCAAGAGGTGGAAGCAAGCCAAGTGTCCATCGAAAGATGAACAGATAAAGTGTGGCGAATCCGTACAATGGAATATTATTCAGCATTTAAAAATGAATGAAATTCTGACACATGCTATAACATGGATGAACCTTAATGACATTGTACTAAATGAAATACGTCAGTCACAGAAGGACAAATGTTGTATGATTCCACTGACATGAGGTTACGTACAGCAGTCACATTCAAAGAGACAGAAAGTAGAATAATGGTTGCAGGGACGACGGTGGCAGCGGGAAATGGGGAGACCTACTGTTTGATGGCTCCAGAGTTTCAGTTTTACAGGATAAAGAGTCCTGTGGATGCTTGGTGGTGATGGCAGCAGAAAAACGTAAATGCACTTAATGCCATTGAACTTCAAACTGGTGAAGGTGGTAAATTACGGCATGTCTATTTTGCCACGATTTAAAAAAAAAAAAAAGTATACACATGATTGAGGGGTGCCTAGGTGGTTCAGTCAGTTTAGCATCTGACTTCAGCTCGGGTCAGGATATCAGGGTTCGTGAGTTCAAGCCCCACCTTGGGCTTGCTGCTGACAGCATGGAGCCTGCTTCCAATCATCTGTCCCCCCCACCCCCCAACCTTCCTCCCCCTCTCAAAAATAAAACGTTACAAAAATTTTTTAAGCATATAAACAATTGAAAGAATCATCCGGAGTAGCTTCTGGCTCTATACATTTCACACATGGTTCTCCTCTGCTGTTCAAATACTTCTAGTGTTGATATCACTCTGTGTGAGCTCGGGCTCCACACCTTCAGGTCATGATGCCACTATGGTGGCCGGATGGCTAGGAATCACGTAACTACACAGGGAAGTCCTTGTGGTCCCCATAACTGTGTCCCACTAAATGCAAACTAAAGGCACCCTGGGCCCAATTTACTCTTACTTGGATCCCAGAGATGCCCCACGTGTTTCACCACCATCCAACAGAAGGGGCAGCATGACACAGGGAAGTCAGATGGGAAAGAAACAGTGATCTGAACTGATTCCAATTAAAATTAGTTGCTTTTGCACATGTTACAAACACAGAAGAACACGGAACATGTGTCTAGCCCATCTCCCGAGACGTTAGAAGGAGCCCATGCCGAGGAGGGCCTCGAAGGAAGGGTACGTGTCCCTGGCTCCTTGGTGAATTCACCTCTGAAATCCTATTTCACTAAAAATCCTTTCTAGATCAGTATCTTTGCCACTGGTTTTGCTCTCACATGATATGTGAACTGCCAGGTCAACATTCTTCGCACAATAATCCTCTCGGAGAGACATTTTATATCACTTTTTATATTCTCCCCAAATATGTCTAGTCTTTTTAACTTGACTTTGCAGCTATTGCCTTTCAAATATTTTATCATGCTTGCATCTGTGTGATCTGTCACAGATTGTGAACAACTTGAAAACAAGGCATATTTCTATCAGGAGGCTCAGTGGCATACTACAGACAAACACATGTCTGATAAATGTATGTGGACAAGGTAAGACATGTACGTGGGGCGGGGGGGAAGCGTCTCTTCTGAAAGCTTACCAAGTGTTTATATCCATCTTTGGGTGGAGAATCCAGGAAAAGACGCGGAACTCTGCCAGGGTTTTAAAATTTTGTTTTATTTTAGTGTCTGTGTGTGTGGGTGTGTTTACTACAAAATGTGTCTACATCTACATCACTTAGGAATTGACTTCAGCCATGAGAAGGCAGGGACCTGAGAAAAGGATGGCTTTACATTTCTTTCTTTCTTGTGTAATAAGAAATCCAAAGGTGAGGTTCCCAGGGCTGCTGTGAGAACTCCCTGTTGTTATGGGAAACCGAGGTCACATTCAGCTCTCTGTTCTGATAGTGCTGTTCCTTCTTATACTTTTAAGATGGCTGCTAGAGCACCAGCTCTTTGTGGGTCGTCGTATCTGTATTCTGAGCAGAACGAAGGATAAATGAGGTAGGAAGGCAAAAAATGCTTCTTCGAGGCCTGTCCCATTTTCAAGGAGTGTTCTTGAGACTTACACTAAGTAACTTCTGCCTGTGTCTGATTGGCAACCCTTGCTGGAAGGAGTGAGATGGGTGAAATTTAGAAACATGGTCTTTCGCGGGACACTGGTTTACCTACAGTGAATTCTGGGCTCTTGGACCACAGACAAGGATGGGTACGGGGTAAATCACCACCACCTCTGTCATAACACCTCAGGCTGCCCTGGTCCCGGGCAAACTGTGAAGAGAATCTCTCACTGCCCTTTTTGCCTTGCCTCCTACTTAGGAATACACATCCTACTTCAGAGAAAAAAACAGAAACTCATTCACATGTGGGGATAACGATCAAAGATTTTAAATGCTACTTTTCCCAATAATGTGTGTTTTAACCATGAACAGAGCCTTGAATTCGATAAAGTAATCTTCATACATAGTCAGGTACCAATAGGTAAGATACAGAGAAGTTTGGGTTTGGGATTAGGTTTGGGAAAAAATGACTGGGGTTGGATTCCCTTGTCTCTACAAATCAGACCACACAAGGCAATGCTCTTATTGGGTTTGTTTGTTTTTTTTTTCTTAAGTAATCTCTATATCCAATGTGGGGCTTGAACTCCGAACCCTGAGATCAAAACTAACATGCTCTATCAACTGAGCCAGCCACGTGTCCCTGCTTTTTTTTTTTCCCCCTAATATTCCTGTTTTTACTTCAGTGCCTTTCTGAGCACTAATGGTGAATGTGTTACCAACCATGAATCCTAATGGGCTTCTTTTTTGTTATTTGCCCATATATTGCTCATCATTCCCCTGATTATAACTCAGTACTATATATATTTTTCCCTGAAATGGATGAAAGTCTTTTCCACACTAATACTAATTGGGCTTTAGCGCTGTGATGTTTATTGGCTGTTTATTATTCACACAGCCATCAAGGAGGCATGGTGGAGAAGTGCTTTTCATATAGTGTTGTGGTTACTCGATAACAGACCTGCTTCAACACACACTTATGCAGTACACAAGAGATGGTGGGAGATTTCTTATTCCACCACGTCTGTCAAGTGGGCATTAAGCAGAAAATGAAGTTTAGTTTCCTACGCCGCGATAAAACACATGCTTTAAAAAGGAATACAATTGCCTTTGAGTTACTGTGGGGTCTTTGGGCAAATATTTCTGCAGACAGCTTTCAGAAAGGAAGGTAATAACTGACATTTGTCGAGCATGTTCTGGTTTATAAAGCATTGTCACATTTATCATCCATGCCAACTTTTCTCTGCTCTCAGCTGCTAGCAAACGGGATCTCAGTGTCACAGCTTTGAGATGGCTTCTGGGAGCTTTTGAGCTCCTTTGCCTCTGGAATGGATACCGGCAGTTTCAATGATGGCCTCAATCACAGGTTTCCAGAAGCAAGAGCAAACTGACCATCTCCTGGTTTTTTTCTACCCGAAAATAATGCTATTCCCATTGAAGCCAACAGCTCCCTGCCAGCTGAGTCCAGGAGGAAGTGAGGATTACAGAAAGACAGGGATGTCGAAGGTAAGAATATTCCTTTCTACCTCCTATTATTCTTTCTCTGTTCTCACTCTAGGCTGACTCAGGACCGCCATAGGCCAACAAACACACTTAGGTTTCTCTGGGCCATCAATAAATCAATCACTGAACCTGCAAGTTGACTGAAAACATAAGAGATCTGAAGGCCAAACAGACAGACCTATATTCTCCAAACGGGAAAGGGCCAAATTTCATCTTTTGGAAGGAGAAATAGTACCCAGAGCTGGGAGTTCCCAGGGAAGTCGGGCAGCCAGGGTCACAGATAACAGCACCTTGTTTCATCCCACCTTCTGAATATTTACATCTCTGGCTATACACAGGCTCAAGCATCTCCCATCTTAAGAGAGAGAGAGAGAGAGAGAGAGAAATGCTGAAGTTATCTTCCATCTTTAAAAAAAAAAAAAAAGTACCCTTGGATTCTAGTCACTGGAGCCAATCACAGCCCAATACCTCTGAACCTTTTTTCTTCCAAAACTCTGCCTACAATGTCCCTAGCATCACTACTTCCTCGCCTATCACTCAGTCCGCAGACTATTGAAATCTGGCTTATTCGCACCATGACCTCATACCGAAGGTGCATTTTGTGATCTTTTTACTGCAAGACTACAGTATTCAGCATATTGGTGTTGGTTTTTTGGTTTGGGTTTTTGGGTTTTTTTTGCTGCCATGACACTGGACTCCCCTGTCCTCATACCGCCCTGTGATTTATTCCAACACCTTCCAAGCTGCCTTTCCAGGTTCCTGCCTTTCCTTCTCTCCACACCCTCCTGGGGTAGCTCATTCATTCCCTTGCTCTCAATTACCTCCCATGTATGGATCCTTCTTTAACTGGCACTGAGTGCCCATACCTCTCCCCCAGCATCAGACTCAACATCATTTTTCTAAGTGAGTTGCCCTAAAGCTAAACATACTGTCTCCCTCTAAACCGTCTTCTGTCTCTACCTCCGTTCTCATCTGATGATCCGCTCACTGGCACAGGTTAGAAAGCCTATGCTTCCTCTCTCCCCTCCATCAGCCCTACATCTCATCTCTGTATTTCTGGACCCATCTCTTCTCTTTACTCTTGCTGTTATGACTATAGTTCACAGCTCTGTCACCTGTTGTCGGAACATGTGGCAACAATATCCTAATGATATCCACATGTGCATATGTTCTTGCCAGAGTGGTCTGTGTGAGATGAAAATCTAAGTAAAAATAAAAGCCCAAGATCCTGACTGTGACGTCGATGTTCGTGGCTTTAGTAACAGCTTCCTTCTCCAGCCTCACAGTTTTATTCTACCTGTTACATCCTTTACACTCCAGCAAAATGACATTGCTGGCTACACCGAGGACTCCCTACATGCTGGACCCTCTGCATGGATGTGCTGTCTGCCTCTTTCTCCTTCCCCTGTCCATCATCTAGTTAAACCATACTCAGCCTTTAAAAGTGATTAGAAATAGGGGTGCCTGGGTGACTCAGTTGGTTAAGTGTGTGACTTTGGCTCAGGTCATGATCTCACAGTTCATGGGTTCGAGCCCTGTGTTGGGCTCTGTGCTGACAGCTCAGAGCCTGGAGCCTGCTTCACATTCTGTGTCTCCCTCTCTCTCTGACCGTCCACTGCTCACACTCCCTCTCTCTTTCTCTCTCTCAAAAATAAATAAAAAACATTAAAAAAAATTTTTTTAATATTTATCTTTGTGTCAACAACACACCTCAGACATTTAATAGTTGATTGCTGAATGAATGAATGAATGAATGGACAGAAATTAAGGCAAGATTAAGAAGGGACAAAGAGGGGCGCCTCGGTGGCTTAGTCGGTTAAGCGTCCGACTTTCGCTTAGGTCATGATCTCGCGGTTCGTGGGTTCAAGCTCTGCGTCAGGCTCTGTGCTGACTGCCAGCTCAGAGCCTGGAGCCTGTTTCAGAGTCTGTGACTCCCTCTCTCTCTGACCCTCCCCTGCTCACGCTGTCTCTCTCTCCTAGAAATAATTAAAAGATTAAAAAAAAAAGACGGGATGAAGAGATGGGGCATCTGGGTGGCTCAGCTGGTTAAGTGTCCTACTCTTGATTTCACCTCAGGTCGTGATCTCACAGTTCGTGAGATTGAGCATGGGGCCTGCTTGGGATTTTCTCTCCCTCTCTCTCTTTGCTCTTTCTCTGCTCATGCACATGTGTGCTCTCTCAAAATAAATAAATAAATTTTCTTTGAACACGTATTCATTTTTAGAAGCAGAGAAAGACAGAGTGTGAGTGGAGGAGGGGCAGAGAGAAGGAGACACATATCTAAAAGAGGCTCCAGGCTCTGAGCTGTCAGCACAGAGCCCAGAGTGGGGCTTGAACCCACAAACCGCGAGGTCATGTCCCAAGCTAAAGTCGGACTCTTAACCGACTGAGCCAACCAGGTACCCCAAATAAATATTAACAACAACAACAACAAAAAAGCGGTGAAGAGACAAGCCATGAATGCAGGCTGATGCAAGCTGTGGAAGGAGAAGTTCAGGACAAGGAGCTTCCCGGTTCCCTGAACAGCCAGGAGAGGGACATTAGCCAGGATACCAGCATTAGAATAAGACCATGAATCAAACTCACACAGAGAGCAATGGTCAGAAGCCAGGAGGACAAACACAGGCCTGAAGTGTGCCAAGCCCAGTGGGTAGAGCAGAGCAAAAAGTACAAGGCCGGGTCAGTGACCGTGCAACAGATGACCAAGGCAAGCTAGCAGGAAGGCAGAAACAAACAGCAAGGACAAGCAAGCACTTCCTGCTCAGTCCGCTATGGCTCGTTAGCTACAGACACCACTCCAGGGCCCAGGGCAGGGAATCAGAGCAGCCCGCCAAGGGATGGGACGCGAAGGTACACTGAGGCCGATGTTTTTCTCATTTGCACTGGTGTCCAGGGTTATCTGATTCCAAACCTGGGCATCTACCAAACATGAAATGATGACATTCTGCTGAATTCACAAAGCCCTCTTGGAAGAAAAAAAAAAAAAAGGCATAAAAAAATTTGGATATACCCCATTTTGAGGTATTCCTTTAAAGATTTGCTTTCAGTGATGTGACAATGAATGGTTATATTGTAGTATGAAATCGGGACAGCAGTTATGTAAAGGAGGCAAAAATTGCTTCATTAAAATGTATGCAGGGAGAAGCAATGGATTATAGTATAGATCACGCTACAGATGAGCAGATTACTGAGCACCAGGCACACAAGGGAGACAGATTAATGAAAAATAAATAAAGGGGCTTCAGAAAAAAAACAGCATGAAACTGAACACTGGTCTGCTGCTTATCACAGACTATCAGCCCCAACGTGTGAGGCAAATCATTTCTTTTCATTTGGAATGTTGATTTAAAAGTTAATGTTATTTGCTTCTTTCCCTATTCCTCCAGTCTATTTATTTATCTTTTGGATAATTGAAGATAACTTTAAAAACTAGGAAGCATCAACATGGTAGAATAGCGAATGCAGGTCGCTCACCCTGGAAAAATGTCAAGGACATGGTGCTGATTTCCTAATAGTGCAGATAATCACTGAAAATCATAAATGAAATAACTGATCCCTCTCATCATGGCTTTACTGTGTATTTTGCCTGAAAAACTTCCTGGGTGTTACTTTGAAGGGAAAATCACTTAAAGTATCAGGAGAAGAATGGGATTTGGAGTCAGATGACCCAGGGCTGTGAAAGCAACTCTAACATTTATATTGTGTGATTTGGACAAATCACCAAGTCTGTTCGAGCTTCAATTTTTGGCAAGAAAAATGAAACCTGCTTTAATTAACTCAGAGTTTTCAGCACATCTCAAATGATATATTATTTTAAAAAACCAATTTGTAAAAAGCTGTACCAACATCAATTATCAATTTCATATACAAACTCCACTTAGATTTCAGCTGGGCCTGGGTTATACATAATCACCCTAGCAGATGAAGAAGAAAGCACCCAGCAATCGCCAGAAAGTCACACCTTCCATTTATAACGTCGATACTGCCAGTGAAAGACAGGTAGTGATGATTTTTAAGAATGGCGTTAGATGCCAATATTTACAAAATTAGGCTAATGATTTCTACAATGTGTGAGGTTAAACAAGTCATTTCTTTTGAGTTTAATAAGCTATGTTAAGTATTTATGATAATTATATATACTTCTGAGCAAAGATATGCTTAATTAGAAGCTTAAAAGTTTTCAGGAGAGGAAAAAGAGATGGAAAAAGAGTTGAACTCTATCTGAGAAAATGGTGATATGTCTAAGAAGATCCAAGTGGAGATGTGGGGCAGTGGGTTGCTTACACAAGGCAGGAGTTCAGGACGATGGGGTTCAAGACATATGTTATGGAGTCATCAGTCAGTAGATGGTTTTTGAGTCATGAAAGTGAGAGTAAGTATAGCTAGAGAAGGGGTCTAAGGCCTTAGCTGCAGGACTCAGGAATGTTTCAGGGCTGTGGAGACAACAATAATTCAGAGAAGGAGACTGAAGAAATCAGCCAGTGAGGTAGGAGGAGACAAGTGTTCCGAAAGACAATGGGAGAAATAGCTTACGGAGGAGGTAACATCAATTGTGCCAAATACTGCTGAACAGTCAAGTAAGGTACAGAGTGAAAAGCCAGTGGATCCAGCCACTTGGAGGTCATGGCGACCTTAACAAGAGCACCTTCAGGAGACAGGGAAGCAAATGTAAGTGGAAATAGGGACATGCTGACCTTTACATGCTCTTCCTCTTGACACTCTCATTTCCTTGTTAACCTGAGCACTTGTGTTTTAGTAAGTGGGGAGGAAACAAGAGAGAACTGGCAGAGCCTGAAATTAAGTTAGCCCTGGTGTGGCCAACAAACCCAATCTCAAGTTTACAAAGTATCTGTAAGATAATAAAATAATTTATAACAGAATCAATTCCCCCAACAGAAGGGACCTCGATAGACCCCACAATTACAATCTCCACATTTTCTGCAGCTTTTCTTTGAGTTCTGAACTTTGTTACAAAATTTTAGTCTTACACTTAAACATGTATTGAAAATAGCAAAGTTACTTAAAACCATAGATGTTCTAGGGCTGCCTGGGTGGCTCAGTCAGTAGATCATCTGACTTGATCTCAGCTCCCGTCTTGATCTCAGGGTCATGAGTTCAAGCCCCACCTTAGGCTCCAGCGTGGAGCTTACTTAAAAAAAAAAAAAGAAAGAAAGAAAAAAAGATGTTCTGGAAAATCTGAAGGGTATAATGGCTGTACACAGAGCTCATTTTCTTGCCGGTAGGCAGATACACATCTGAAACCTTGTGAATAGTTAATAGTTAATACTGGTTTTTAACCCAGCAGCATTCAGCCTAACAGCTACTGTGTGTAAAGGAGTATGTTAAGCAAACATCCTTATCAGGACCACCTTCAGTCACTGATCTCATGGTACCATCAGAAAGCTCCAACTCAGATCCCCTGGAGAGATCTCAGTGTGGAACATTTTAATGAGTTGGGGCTTTTTGTTGAAACTAAAAATAAACCATTAAATGTTCACTTTATTTTATTCCCATGAAATGTGTCCAGATGAAATCCTGCCTCCATCCTCAGGTCTCACCGCATCCTTCACACTATCCTTTGCATTAAACTGACTGCTTGGATTTGCCCATATTCTCTTTCACCGTGTTCCCCAATATGATGGGTGATGAGGGAGCATGAGGCAAGCTGACGGGCCACAAACACCGCCCCACCCCCACCAGGTAGGATATGTGTGATATTCCTCGGGCACCCCTGGCTGTCCAAGAACAAAGAAAAGGAGTAAACAAATGGTTAATTGAGAGAGATCATAGTCCTTCAGGGCCTAAGTCTCCATCACTCCTCCACAGTGATGTGGGAAACAAAGGCAGAAGGAAATGGCAGGTAGAACTGAGTTTCCTTATAACCTGCAGCCGATTGATAAATACATGAGGCTGGCGGAGTAAAACTGTTTCTCTGTGAACTCCCTACGGTCTTAATGTTACTGCTTTGCTAGAGGGAAAACAACCTTAGCTAGTCAATAGCTAGGCCTCCAGTATCCACTGAATCTTCTTTAACATATGAAAATCTCACTGGAAACTTCCCCTGGACTTCACCTCCCCCAACTCCGTAGTATATAACCAGCGTTTGCTCATGGTCCCAGGGCAGCTCTTCCTGCCCACGGGTCTTGTCCCTGTGCTTCAATAAAATCACCTTTTTGCACCAAAGACAACTTTAAGAATTGTTTCCTGATGTTGGCTCCAGACCTCATGAACCCCACTATCACCCCCAAAAATACCCCTCATCAATGGGGACTGACAAAACAAAAGCAGTTCGCCATCCATCTATTCTCAGGGTGAAACTGCTGAGGGAGCATAAGGTTAACTGAAGGTCCAGCACAAGCTGGCACACCCACCCCCCAGCCCCTCAGGTGAGATGTGTGTGATATTCCTCAGGCACTCCTGGCTGCTCAAGAACAAAGGAAAGGAAAGAAAACAAATGGTTAACTGAAAGCAATCACAGTCAAGCAGGACTGGAGTCTACATCAGTTTACAAATATCTTAGTAAATTACAAGAAAAAGGCAAGCTTATCAGTAGTCCAATCTCCAGAGACCTATAGACTCAGTTTCCTGGAGCCCTAATATCATCCCCACCCCCCACAGTGATGTGGGGAACAAAGGCGAGAAGGAAATGGCAGGTAACATAAAATGTCCTTATAACCTGCAGCCCATTGACAAATACTTGAGGCAAATACAGAATCTAACATTTCCCCCAGAATCCCCTACCGTCCTACAGTCAGTGCCTTACTAGAGGAGAAATAACCTAAGCTTGATGATATCAAGGCCTTGGGGATCTTATGAGTCTTCTTTATCACATGAAAGTTCTTCTGGAGGCCTCCCTTTTGTCCTTACCTCCTCTAACTCCACAGTATATAATCAGTCTGCCGCCACAACTGCCCATGGGTCTTGTCCCCATGCTTTAATAAAATCACCTTTTTTGTACCAAAGCATTCTTTCTTGGCCATCAGCTCCGAACCCCATCACTCCAAAATTCCATCAAAATGAGTATCATTCCTGTAATTTGTCTCCATTAGTCCTTTTCTCCAACCAAACAGCCATTTTCCCCTCTTGTCAAATCCAGTGGGCTACCAAATTCTTGTAAAAGTCTCGCCCAACTCCTCAATGATTCGATTATTCTATAGTTCTTACAAATTCATGGTCTCCTAAAAACTTCTAAGATGTTACTTTTTAAAGTTATCATTATTTCTCTTAAAATAGAGGAATATTGCCTTTCAAGATGTCCTCAGCAAACATATTATTTGTTCCATGTACAGTTAGAACTTTTATGCTCATTTTCCTCTTCAGTGAACTACTTTCCAGAATTTCCTTTCCTCATCCCTATAATTAGTGCCACATACCACTGATAAAGGACCCACATTATCAGGAAGAAGAAAGTCATAGAAACATAGTGAGTATCCTCAGAGGAAAATATTCTAAACACATGAGTTTACAATATTTAAATAAGTGGCTGCTTTCCGCACAAGAAAGAAGAAACAAATATACTGGAAAGCTTGCTTCCTTTATAGACATTCATCTATTCAAGTTATTTAAGAAGCAGCCATTACATGCAAGATATGGAGACTGTTGAATGCAGAGATGACTGGTACGAAGCCCACCCGGGAGGAACTCACAGTCTACAGAGGAGGAAGTAGGACAAATCTTGTTACCCTGAAGTGGACTATAGATTAGGGATAAAAAGCCTAAAGGAGAGCAGTGAGGAGGTGGTATCTGTATGGCTCTTGAAGATTAGGTAACCCTGAGAGTAGGGTTTAGAGAGCTGAATGAGGGGAGTAAGCTTCCAGAAAAAAAAAATGTGTATGAGCGTAAGTCAGATCAGGGAACTAGGATCTGTGGCTCAGGAGTGTGCGTGAAGGTGAGTAAGACACGATAAAGTTGGAAAGACAGGTTGGAGCCCGGCCTTGCCATGCTGAGGACACCAGGTGGAAGAATACAGACTCCAGCCTTCGGGCAGTGAGAATCCCCCAGGGATTCTTGGAGAAGAAGAAAAGGAAGATGAGAGCATTAATGTATAGGATGGATTGGAATGAGGCAATACGGGAAAAGGGAGGCCAATTACAGGGTTTCTGTCATCATAGGCGGGGCCTTGATGAAGTTGTAGGATAGCAGGGCTGTGGAATTACACAGGAGAGGGAAGATGTGAAGATACGTCATGGAATTGATAGAATCTGGCAGTTCATAGAATGTGGAAGGTGTAGGGCAGGGAGATGTCAGAGTTCACCTCGACAACAGTGGGAACAAGCTGAAATGAGGGTTATAGAAGAAGGGCAGATTTGTGAGGGAAACTGTGTTGGGGAGAGGCTGTAGAAGATGCCTTGTGGCTGTGCTGGACAAATAAAAGTCTTTTTAGAAAGAATTCAGAGATGGAGGTAGGAGCAAATGTGGAAATCATCTGCACAGATGTGACAACCAAAGTCACGACTTTGGATGAGATTTTTAATTGGGAAACAGTCACAATTACAGTCACAATTACTATACATCACAAAGTCAAATGGGGTTTTGCTAATTATCCGCTTAGGTTGATGAATGTAGACAGCCAATATCAGATCATTACAGCCTAGATATTTTGCAGACTGAATGGCCCAGTTCTGCAGTCCACATCAATCAAATTAAACAAATCATTGTCAAATCTGCCCTTGGCTTTCTGCTGTGTCAATACAGCCAGTGGGCACCTGTTCAAATTGAAATTGAAAACCCGATTCAAGACCCTCAAGTGCCAGTGCTGGATCTCCAGATCTCTGTCATGTCGACTGTCATTTGGCCATAACGCCTTACAGCAAGGGCCCACTGTGCAGTGCACAGACAACTTCATCAACACTACACCCTTTAACTGAGGGTTCAATGCAACAGATAGGTTGGCCTCCATTTCATAGATGCAGAAATGAGATGCTCAGAAAGGTTGTAAATAACCTAGGCTAATAATAAGTGGAGGTAAAACTAAACAAGGTCTCAGACTTTAAGTGGATGGCAGGGAAGATTTTGTCGGGTGTTTGTTTTACTAAACTGTGCTGCCTGACCTTTTTTTTTTTTAAAAAAAAAATCAGTATTATGTCCTAATTAGCACAGCTGAATGGAGCAGGAGTTTATCTGTGCCCAGTGTCCACTTTTCTCCCTCAAGCTTACTTCTGCCTTCAATGTATTACCTCACTGAAATTGATTGGGTGAGTAAATGGTATGCACACACACGCGCACACACAGAGAACACATACACACCACCTTCCTCATTAATCCCAACCTAGTAGGCCAATTTAGGAGAGCTACATCTCAGGTGACATTTACGGTCAAAAGCATAGGCTCTTCTTCTGAGTGTACTTTTCACAGTGGTAACCAATACCAGCAATCACCCTGCGCAAGATGAATCTGTAACTTTCACCGATTTCAGAACATAACTTCTAAGCCAACCATCACAATGAATTCCAAATTTCAAAATGAAGGCCCCTACTTTGTATAAGAAAAGATTGGCGCAGATGAAAATCAAGGTATATTTTCCAAGTAGGAGTATGAAAAGAGCAAGCGAGAAGCAAAAACCACTTTGTGCCTTGCTCTATGGTTACATAGCTTTACGGTATTTCTCTGTACTCTACTAGATACTAACATGGAAGGTTTGTGACACCATACTTAGGAAACCATTTTAAAAACCAATCAGACGCCCGAAAAACAAACAACCCAGTGAAGAAATGGGCAGAAGATATGAACAGACACTTCTCCAAAGAGGACATCCAGATGGCCAACAGACACATAAAACGATGCTCAGCATTCCTCCTCATCAGGGAAATACAAATCAAAACCACACTGAGATACCACCTCACGCCAGTCAGAGTGGCTAAAATGAGCCAATCAGAGAACTCTAGATGCTGGCGAGGATGTGGAGAAACGGGTACCCTCCTACACTGTTGGTGGGAATGGAAACGGGTACAGCCCCTCTGGAAAATAGTGTGGAGGTTCCTCAGGAAACTAACAATAGAACTCCCCTATGACCCAGCAATAGCATTGCTAGGAATTTACCCCTGGGATAAAGGAGTGCTGATGTGTAGGGGCCCATGTACCCCAATGTTCATAGCAGCACTCTCCACAATAGCTAAAACATGGAAAGAGCCTAAGTGTCCATCAACAGGTGAATGGATCAAGAAGATGTGGTTTATCTATACCATGGAATACTACATGGCAATGAGAAACAATGAAATCTGGCCATGTGTAGCAACATGGATGGACCTTGAGGGTGTTATGCTGAGCGAAATAAGTCAGGCAGAGAAGGACAAATATCATATGTTTGCACGTATAGGAGGATTAGGAGGAACTTGACGGAGGAACAAGGAGGAGAAGAAGGGGGGAAATGGTGGGGGAAAAGGAGAGAGGCAAACCATGAGAGACTCTTGAATGCTGACAAAAACTGAGGACTGATGGATGTGGGGGGGGAGGGGGGGTTGGGCATAGAGGAGGGCACTTGTGGGGATGAGCACTGAGTGTTATGTGGAAACTAATTTGACAACAAACTATTTGTAAAAAAAATAAAAATAAAAATAAATAAATAAAAAATAAAAACCAATTGGAGACAAACATCCTAATGTACCTTAACTTTGGTGTGTGCTGCCCTTCTAGGAAGAGTTGAAAAGGAGAACTATTAGCCATTTCTCTCTTTTTTTTTTTAAGTTCATTTATTTATTTTGAGAGAGAGAGAGCACATGCATGTGCATGCAGTGGAGGGGCAGAAAGAGAATCCCAAGGAGGCGCCACACTGTCAGCATGAAGTCCTATGTAGGCTCAAACTCACAAACTGTGAGATCATGACCTGATCTGAAATCAAGAGCCGGTCACTTAACTCACTGAGCCACCCAGGTTCACCAGCCATTTCTTAATTTTAAGAAGAAGGCTCAGTGAGACAGGTACTCAGCCACAAATGCTTCTGGGAAATGGACTGAGGAAAGAGCCTTCCTCCCCTTAACTGTCTGTATCCCCTTATTGTCACTGGGACTGAAGAGTCTCATGAGGAAAAAAAACACAAAACTTGAACCATCATACTACTGGAATTCAGCTATAAACCACCATATCTGATGACCCCACTGAACGTCCAGTAACAAAGAGAAGCCAAGGTGCATCAGCGACAGCACAGAATCGACATGTTACAGCCCAAATTGTTTTCTATTTCCATGCAGAAACTTCAGAGCTGGCGACAAGAATAGGTGAGACATCTCTTAGACTTTTCACTTATATAAAAGGCATAAACGCAGCTGGGCTCTGCAGACTTGGGGAAAGAGGTTTTCCTTGAAGAGCCTATGCAGCCTTTGTGTTCTCCCATTTTGGAAGGTGGGGAATATGTGTTGCTCGTCTGCAGCCTACTGACAGCATTTCAACAGGACTACAGTTGGAGAACACATGAGTTGCTGTCTGTCTCTCACTTCAAACTTAAAATGAGCTGACAAGTAAGTCAAAAAATAAGTGGCGGCATGAGGCAGCCTAGGCTCCCAGATTCTGTCAAGGGAAAGAGGGGCAAACATGTCCCATGGGCAGAAGTGGGTCACGTAAAGAGTGAATTTGAAGTCAGCTTTGGTCCTGTCCCAAGAGAGTTCCCAAAGTGGGAAAGAGATCCTACTGGAGAGAAGCTAAAGATATTGCCAGGTATCTGGGGGTTACAGGAATTAGCAATTGGCCATAATGGAAATATCTTTACTTGGGTCAAGGGAGCTTCAGATGAAAGGCCTGCAGGGATGGGGTGGGAGGGGCTGCTGTCCAAAGAATCAAATCTGTCAAGCCCACAGACCACAAACCCCTGAGACAGTTTGAGTCACATGAGAGCTTTTCTACTCCCCTTTCACCTCTCCCTCTTCTCCCACAATATTCCAGCCCTAGAAGGGCAGAAACACATTCTAGCTCCTGTTCCCCACCTCTGCCCAGGCTCTGCCCCCTCCTCCACACCAAACAGTAGCATAACTGGGGAAGGGAGAAGATTGGACCTCAAGTTAAGGTTGGAGGGCCCATATTTTATAGGCTGGACCTTCTGAATATAGATTATGCTTGACAAACTAGAAAATTCTATGCACTGTTTGGGGGACAGGTCAAAATAAATTGGCTCTAGGATTACCCCCCACGAACCTTGCTTGTTCACCACATCAATTACACACATTCTCCTCCCACTTAGCCGTTTGTATCTGGTGACTTACACGGGACCTGGGGAGCTGCTGGAGAGGGCCAAAACCTGGAAATTAGTGGGATTCAGACATACACAGCCAAGCTTGATGGGCTGAGGTGGATGAAAGATCGCAAAGGGGGTACTTAGGTAGTTATCCAGATATCACTTGAGGTCACCTTGTTCCTGAGAATTACATAAGATTGACTGACACTCTACCCAAGCCGTGGTTAATGGAAACCGTCTCCTCCGAAATATCTCTGTGAGTCTTCAGTGGCTCCCCTTCTGATTTCTCCCTCCCCTAGTGAAGCTCTCAGTCTCTCCAGGCTGCTCTCCTCTGCATTCTAGTTCTTTGATTTGAAGCAAACTTTCTCTTGATTTCCCAGAAACACCACCGGACACCGGACAGAGGCTTCACCTCAGTCCATTACCTGTCAGCACCCAGCCAGCAGTAGAACAAAACACAAACACAAAACAACCTTAATCTTGTCTTTGAACATCGTCTGGCCACTGGTGATGGTCTAACGGGAGGTGGTCAGTCAGTCTGACGCACTGCACTGGGTGGGTTAATGCCTAATTTCTCCAGGTCCCTTCTGCTTTCTCTGTTCTTCCCATCCCCTCCCCCTCCCCGCCAAACACTTGTTTATTTTTTATGCTGATTGGCTTAGCTATCTCTTTGTTTCAATGCCTCCTTCCAAATCATGCCCTGGGGGCCTCGTCTTTGCTAAATAAAAGGCTATTTACTCCAGAGAGAAATGATGCTACCTCCTTACAGACCGAAGCTGCTGCAGTCACTTGTGGTTTTAAATAGTAATTGCTTTATCTGTGCTGTAAGACCCGGCAACAGGGCTTGAATTTGGAGGGGTGAAGTGATTATGGTTATACATGTTGGCAGATTCCAGAACTCATTGCCACCTGAGATTTGTCCTGAGGAGAAAAGCATTCTGTGTGTTAATTGAAAATATATTAAGGGCCACCTGGGTGGCTCCGTTGGTTAAGCATCTGACTTCACTCAGGTCATGAGCTCAGGGGTTCGTGACTTCAAGCCCCCCCCTCCCCGCTGTTGGGCTCTGTGCTGACAGCTCCGATTCTCTCTCTGCCCCGCCCCCCACTCATGCTCTGTCTCTCTCTCAAAAATAAACATTAAAAAAAAACTTTTTAAGAAAATATATTAAAATTCTGGTGAACTCACTATGGATCCTTGTTACTTTTTCTCGTTCCCCACCTGTCTACCTCACTCCATCTACACCCTCCTCTACACACACCCACGCACACACACACACACACACACACACACACAGGAAAAAGAGTTCTCTTCTTTTGGTGGCCATCAGCTGTGGCAGCCATCAGGTTCGCTGACCTTGAGGCGTGGAGACGAAACTCCTGATGTGTCACGCTCAGGGCAGTGGATTTCAGCTCTACCATCATGTATGCATATTATATGATTGAGCCTGGCCCCCGCAGGGTCTTGGCACTGCCCTCTGCAGCTGTGAGAACTCCATCAGCAATCATGGCTTTGCCAAGCCCATCCCAGCAGAGCCCCCCAAAACAATAACAAAGAAAGGTCCTCTGGTGCTCACACAAACCACAGTGAGTACATCAGGCCTTGAGGGGCAGCAGTTTTGCGCCATTTTGAAAATGACATTCCTTGGGGGGCTCTCCATCTTCACTATCAGCAGCCATGCCAACAAGAACAGGGCTGTGATCAGCAGCTCTGGAGAGGGTGAGACATAAAGCTCCAAGTCCAGACTCAGCAAAAAGTGCTGAGGAAGAATCGTGGACAGACATGGAGGAGGCGGGGATGAGGGTGGGGGTCGTCTGTAAAACACTGGGCTTCCTTGGGGCGCCTACGTAGCTCAGTCGGGTGGGCGTCCGACTTCGGCTCAAGTCATGATCTCACGGTTTGTGGGTTTGAGTCCCGCATCAGGCTCTGTGCTGATAGCCAGCTCAGAGCCTGGAGCCTGCTTCGGATTCTGTGTCTCCCTCTCTCTCTGATCCTCCCCTGCTCATGCAGTCTCTCTCTGTCTCTCAGAAATAAATAAAATATTTTTTTTAATTAAAAAAAGAAGATTGGGCTTCCTTGAGTCAATAAGAAGACAGTCAAACGGGATTCTGCTCACTGCTATTGACATTTGGGGTTCAATCTGACGTCAGACTGCATTTGCAATCTGTAGCTGCTAATCCTGAGATAGCAGATTATATTCCCTAAACGGCTTCTGTCCATGA
This sequence comes from Proteles cristata cristata, assembly GCA_017311185.1. Taxonomy (NCBI): domain Eukaryota; kingdom Metazoa; phylum Chordata; class Mammalia; order Carnivora; family Hyaenidae; genus Proteles; species Proteles cristata. Next base: position 97,665 of record JAESUZ010005464.1, read on the forward strand.
GTCTCTGAAATTCACAGAGATACCAGGCTGCATTGTGGTAGAATTATTCTGTGATTTTGACTCATTCTCCTGCCCATGTTTTCCAGAATGCCACTAGAGAGATTTCTACACAAAATATTAGAATAGGAAATAATACCCAAACACCACCTACAAACATTATGTCAACTGCTTTACCTACCTTATCTCTGTCTCTCTTCTTCTCTTAAAAATAAATAAACATTAAAAAAAATATTTAGGGGTACCTAGGTGGCTCAGTCGGTTGAACGTCAGACTTCGACTCGGTCATGATCTCATGGTTTGTGGGTTCAAGCCCCTTGTCAGGCTCTGTGCTGACAGCTCAGAGCCCAGAGCCTACTTCAGATTCTGTGTCTCCCTCTCTCTCTCTCTGTCCCTCCCTTGCTCATGGTCTGTCTCCTTCTCAAAAAAAAAAAAAAAAAAATTAAAAATTATTAAAAAAATTTAAATTCCTACATGGCCCTAACAGAGACGTGTTATTATCTCCATTTTAGAGATTCAAAAAGAGGCTCAGTGATTTTAAATAACTGAAGATCAGACAAGTGATAAGCTTTGAAACTTCTTAATCAAACAAATGGAAATAAACACGAAACTAGAGCAGGCAGAAGATTCTGGAACATACTTCTTTATGTTTAGTCCAGACTCCCTTGAAGCAAAATAGGAGACAAGGATTCATGTGCAAAGGTTCTGGTGGGAAAGGTCTCCCAGAGAACACTGATAGGGGTGCAGGAAGCAAGACTGGAAATCAAGCAAAGGTGCGATCTCAGATGAAGACCCACAGACACCTCACTTCACCTAATCCCACAGAGGAGGTCCAGGGTGGAAGCTACACCTCACAGTCATCCAGGCCAACCAGAGGCATTCCCATACCTGTGGGTCAGGGCCATCCCCTGACGGGAAAAAAAAAAAGCCACAGACCTGGCCACTGAAAGCAAATCACATCAAGCCCACCAGCATGCACAAACAGTAGAAAGGAATCTGAGGAATCTGGCCAGAGCCCAGACATTGTCTGCTAACGCATTCAACAGCACAGCTGGCTCTCAACCACCCACATATCCTTGAAAGTCATCCCTGGTGAGAGGGAGTGCTTCCAGAATTTGGGCTTCAGACAGGCGGTGTGTACTCATAAGGAGTAAAAAGACTGAGGTCAGCCTTTTTGTTTACTGAAAGTGGTCCGTGATTTGGGAGCCCAGTATTTTCAGGTTCCATAAGGGGAAGGAGTGTGTGGTGAAGGAGGCACGCTGATACAGCCAAAGGATCTGTGGCCTTGCCCAAAGATGAGGTATGCCTCTCCACGCATGACCCAGTGCCTGGTTCTGTGACCCTGGGCAAAGCATTTAACTATGTGAGTCTCAGTTCCCCCAGCAGGAAAGAAAAAGAAGTCCAATTTCAAACAGGTATCACAGGAGCAGGTTCAGGAATCTTGGGAAATGGCTGAGGAATCCTGGGAAACGGCAACTTCTTAAGTGAGGAAGAGATGGGAGATAATATTCAGTGAATATCTGCACGACAGTAACAATGGTCATTTAGTAAGGACATAGGCAGGGACTCTGCAAAAATTATTTGCCGTATTTGCATGATAACCCTCTCACAGATACTGTGTTAGTTATTTCCTAGGGCTACCATAACGAAAGAGCATGGCCCGGGTAGCTTCAACAACGAAACTATATCTGCTTGCAGGTCTGGAGGCTCCAAGTCCAACATCAAAGTGCCAGCAGGCTGGTCCCCTCTGGGGACCATAACAGAGGGGCTCTTCCAGGCGGTTGTCCTTAGCTTGCGAATGGTCACCATTTTGGTGCCTCTTTACACAGTCCTCCCTCCCCTGTGCATCCCTAAGAGCCACTTTTGTGGGTCTAATTTACTCTTTTTTTTTTTTAAAGGACATGGGAGACTGGATTAGGGGCCCACCCTGATAGTCTCATCCTAACTCAATCACCTCTTTAGAGGCCCTGTCCCCAAACAGTCACATTCTGAGACACTGAAGGTTAGGACCTCAATGTATGAATTTGCAGGGGTTGGGTGGCAGGGGTCGGGGGGGAGGTGGGATACACAATTCAGCCCCTAACAAGTCCTGTGATTCCTATCTTACTGATGAGGATGTTAAGGTCTGTTGTGTAACACAGCCAGTAAATCGAGGAGGCAGGATTTGAATTTGGGTGTGTGTGACATCAAAATCTGTAGTCTCCACCCTATGACACTGCTCTGAAAGCTGATGAGTAGCACCTAGATGAAGCTAAGAGTGACATCAATATCCATATTTATGGGCCACAGATACGTCTAAAAGGTATGATCGGTGATTTACTGAGAAACCTGCTTTGAAAGGCATAATACATATAAATCCTGCGGTTGTGGGTTAATTTACATCTTGTTCCTTTGTTACTATAGAAAATTTCTCTAAGCAACAGAAAAATCTGTAATCCGCCCCTGCACAGGCACATACCTGCCCTGGCTAATTAGTTAAGACACTGTTCCAAGTTCTGCTCCTAATTAACAGTGTGCACTGCTTATGCCAAAACACAGGCCCAGTGTCTCCTACAGTTTGTCATCCATCTGGTCTCCAGGCCGGTGCTGCCAGTGTCGGGTGTGGCTGCTGTCCGAATGTCACCCCTCTTTCTGCGTAGGGTGGGAGGAGGGGTTCGTGCAGGGTAATGAATCAATAGCACTCAGCCAATCTTCTGGACTCTGTTGACATGCATGGCCAGTTTTCTCTGGTGATTAATTACACTTGCTTTTTGCAGGAGGATTAATTCACTTTTCTGGAGAGCTTTTCTGATTCGTGCTATTAAAAAGCAAATCTCAACAATTCCCCTAGCTCAGAAGGAATGGAGTCCAGTTCAGTATAGATCAACACAGAGTCAAAATCCACAGCTTGAAAGAGAGGATAGTTACACATAAAGGGAAAGGGGTGTGTGTGTGTGTAGATGTATGTAATATGCACAAATATGAGCATGAACCTAAACTATGTAATAATTATGATTTTTCTCCTGAAGGTGACTGTATGTCTCTTTTCTCATGGTTGCCACCTATTGCAAAAAGCCTACTAAAATAACTGTACAAGCAAATCAGATACTGCATGTTTTAAGTAATAATACAGTCAAAAGAAAGGAGCAGATAATTGGAGACATATTCACAATTAGACATAACTCTCTTCAAACAAAGAAGGACCCGCAGTTAATTAATGTTTGTCAAGCATTTTAAAATCATACAATTCAACACCCTAGACATTCCCACCTAAAGGTAGGGACACACAAGGAGGGGAAAGCATCATAGACTGGCTCTGGGTCTGTCTTGCTCAGTTATTCATCAGATTTACCAGACAGGGAGCATAAAAACCACATACACACAAAGTAGCTGGAACTAAATTTCCTTAAAAGCTATTGCTCTGTCTCTACTTCTCATTTTTCTTTATGAGTGAATGGGGAATAATTCTCCTGCAAATCATTTCACAGGAGCAAGAACATCAATTCTTAATTATTAATATCACAATTTGTTATTTATTAAGCATCAACAGTGCATTAGAGGTTGTACAAAACACACACAGCTCTGGGTCTTAAATCAAGCCGATTTACTCAGAACTGTGGGTCTTTAGCTCCCCCCCCCTTTTTTTTTTTTGGATGGGATCTGGGCAGTGAACTGGATAATGAGAAGCTGCCTGCCTTGGAGGGAAGTGTCTTTCTAGCATTAGGTTTTATCTCTTTCCAAAGAAGAGCACAGCATTTGCCTGAGAATCAAAGATTCCAAACTAGGGAATGGACCTTGAAGGACATGACAACCAGTGGCCTCTGAGCTTGCTGACCATGGGTCTACCTTAGTTTAAACATGTACCCTGTTATTTTTATAGATTCATTTATATGTTATATACACACACCATTGTACCAAAACATTGTGATCATTACAGAAACCTACAAAATGAGAAAACGTTTAAAACAATATATACATAAATGTTTGAAAATAACTTTTTTGTTGTAGTTTATTAATAGGAATGTAGAATTCTGCTCTCACTAAAAAGATGCCACAACTGGTAACAGTTCTTTACTGAATAATGTAACTGAATAGGAGTCATTATTTTTTCTTAGTTTCATATTTTGATACACAGATTCGGTTTGGCGTAACTTCTGTGATTGCCACTGCTCAAAAGATGCTTTTCAAAAGAACATCCATCCAAATGTGGGGGAGGAGGATGCATTGTTGGTTGGGCTTACTAAGTCATGGAAACTTTTTCTTTTTTAAGTAATCTCTACACCCAAAATGGGGTTCGAACTCACAACGCCAAGATCAAGAGTGCCATGCTCAACCGACTGAGCCAGCTAGGAGCTCCCCTCAGGAAACTTATTTTTAAAATCATCCATGAATTATGTGAAGGTGTTTGTAGAAATTTGCTAGTCAATTTCAATTTTTTTCTGCTTTATCTTTTGTTCTTGTCAACAATTGGAACTTAGTATATTTTTATATTTTTAATAAAGGAGTTCAAAACACACCGAATCCTTCATTTTCAAATCAGTTTTGAAATTCTATTACTATGTTTCCTAAGTTTGTGATGTTATGGTTTTTTAAAGTTTACAAACTTCTACAGCTTTGGCAAAAAAAAATAACATTAATGATGGAAACATTTCCAGTCATTATTTTTAGAATGCATTCTCCATACCACAAGTTCTTTTTAAAAAGTAACTGATTTCACATTTTTAGATGAGTCACTTATATTAGTTGACTGATTAAAAGCTTTCACTTAAACCCCATTCTTCCATTGACTAACTGAGTGGTCTTGGGGAAGTCACTTCATCTTTCTTTGCCTCAGTTTCCTTCACCTGTCAAGTATAGTTAGTTCCTACCATCACAGACTGTGAGAAGAGTCACTGACTTAACCCATATAAAACAGAACAATGCCTGGCTCATACTAAATTTTATAACAGGCTCCACACCCAACATTGGGTCTTGAACTCATGACCCTGAGATCAAGAGTCATATGCTCTACTGACTGAGTCAGACAGGCACCCCGAGTGTGTTTAGTTTTTCACAAATTTCTGCCAAAACCCCTACCACCAACAGCTGCTTGTCATCCCAGAAGGTCAGTATAATTGGACACATGTCTTTCTGTAAAAGAAAAGTGTACAACTTTGACGATGCTTTAATTATTTTGACCCAAGAGTGCCCACAAACTTCTCTGTGACACAAAAGGTTGTCATGATTATTCCCCACTTCATTCAAAATACTATAAAGATTCTCCTATTTGCAATTCTGTTATTGAAGATAACACAGTCCATACATTTCTCTACCTGGACACAATCAACTACAATATATGGAAACATGCTAATGTGGAGGAACAAAGGAAGACACAGCCATGGGCTTCCGTGTTAGAGGCTCCTGCTCACTGCAGGAGCAGATGTGACACCTCAGATGTGACAGAGATTGTGTGGCTCACTAGACACTGAATATTAAGCTTCGTTCTTTTTTTTTTCTTCTAGATAAAATGTAAATATGAAGGAAATGTCCTCCTTCTTCTGCCCTCCACTGTGGAGTCCAGTGATCTGGCCCAGTGGTTTCCAAACAGAGATTCTCCAGATTGCACCCAGACTGCTGAATCAGACTCTCCGGTTAGGCCTGCTTCTCATCCAGCTCCCAGCTGGCATTAGTCTGACAACCAGATGACTGACCTCCCCACAAGGGAGGATCCTTTACCAGAGCCTTGATAGATGGCCATCTTCTTGAACATTTCAAATGACAGACAGCTTATTCCTTCCAAGGTAGCCCACTTCAGTTTTGGGGTCCTGTAATGGTCAGGAGATGTCTTCTTCTACCTCCCTGTCATTCTACCTTGTATGATTATTTTGCTCTGTGAAGTCACAGAGAAAATTATTCACACAGTCTCCACTTCCATTCACCCTATCTCTTCCACAGACTTTTCAATCAATCCCCATTTGACTTGTTCTCTGGGATATTCTTTTATCCCAATTCCTCTCCCTGGCTGCTCTCCTACTTGGAAACGTTGCTTAATATCCCATAGGTCATCAGACCAGGCCAGGATGCTGTGGGTGGGTGACCTTCTCAGACTATTGCTGCCGTTTCCGTGGCATCATTAGGGCCAAAGGGGTTCATCATTGGGCTCACATGTTCTCTCCATTTGGGTGCTTCATATAGATGCACTACATACCGTCACTGATAATAAAAATACCTTTCATAATTGAGAAGTATATCCAAATCCTCATCAAGACATTCCCTGTATCTTCATGCATAAAATACACTGGTCTTCAGTGCAAAGCCCTCAAGATTTGATATTGTCTACTCTGTGTCTCTCTTCTAGTCTTGTTTCATACCATAAGAAACATGGGATCGAGACAAACAGTGAACTAGAGTCAGGGCAGCTGGTATCATGTAGGCCCAGTTCTACTGCATAAATTTTAGCAAAACACGTACCCTTTCTACATCTCTTTATGCTCATCAGTGGAGTGAGAATATGAATGCCTGCCCTCCTGACCTCAGAAAGTTTTAGCAAGAATCCAATGAGTTACAAATTGAAAAAGCCTTTTAAATCATTTAAAAGAGCTATAACAATAATAATAATAACATGATTACTATTATGCAACCTGTAGGCATTTAATAAATATTAACAGGGAAATGAAACAGACAGATAAATGGTAGAGAGCAGACTGAATGATGGAAAGAAGGGTGGATCAGAGAAAAGATAAGATGTAACAACGATTCAATCTCTTGGCACCTTAAGTCCGTGTCTGTCGCTGATGGTAACACAGAAAGAATCATGATGCTTTAAGTCCAGGGCAGTGTTTAATAAATGCAGAGCTTAGTTTCTGGTGAGGGATCATCTCACCCTGAATTTCTGTAGCTCCATGCAGTTAATGAGGCATCTAACAGCACCTGTTCAGAATTTACCCAGGAAGCAATATAACGGGTAGGACGCAGGAGGTAAGGCACAAGGCTCACATTCATCAATGCACATTGCTGGTCTTCCGGGGACAGCAAAATATTTAACTGCTCAGCAGCAAATCCTATCAGACTGTTTAAGTAAAAGGTAATGATTAATATTAAGCTAAAAGTGTGTGCCTTTCCACATTTTATTAAATAAAATACACTAATGGCATATGTATGAAATAAAATTGCATTTTCAACAAGGGTTTCATTCTCCCGTGAACTAAGCATCACAGGATACTTGGTTCTATGCGTTTAGTCACCCATCCATTTATTCGAACAAACATCTCTTAAACGAATATTATGTGCCAGGCTTTATCCCACCCAGAGTGGGACTAAAAGATGAATAACCTTATAGTCTGAGGACTAGGGGGTGGCGGGAAGGAGAAAGAGACACACGTGCGTGCGCGCACACAAACACATATAACGTAAACGCAATACGATGTGATAAAACACAGGCTGAGTCAGGAAGCAGTGGGCTCACAGGTAATCTGTAAGCAGCGAATGAGTCAGGACTCAGTTACAGATCAGAGAAACTATACTAGCTTGCTTAAGTAGGAAGAGATTTAATACAGGGAATTAGGTGCTAACAAAATCATGGAAAGGTCAGAAGGAGCACTGGGTTCATGCGAAACCTGAGCAGCAGTCCTAGGATACTGCAGAACTGCACCCCCAGGGGGAGCTGCCCTCTTGGTCACCCTCAGGAAGCAGGAATCCAGAGACTCCCAATGCAATGCTGGCTCCAGAAATGCACTTCATTAGCAGCTCTCTTCAGAGATGATAATTGTGCATTCCTGCTAGATCCTTACTGGAAGACAGGAAGGAAGGAAGGAAGGAAGGAAGGAAGGAAGGAAGGAAGGAAGGAAGGAAGGAAGGAAGGAAGATGATAGACAGATAGATAGATGTCTAAAAGACCACCAAAGCTCTTGCCATTTAACTCCATGCTGAACTTAAATCTTATATAAATCCACCTGAATAGGAGAGCCTGAAATCACATCTGGACCCCTAACTGCAAGGAAATCTCTTTGCAGCTTCGGCAGTCCAGGAGGACTGAGAGAAGGTGTGAACAGGCTTCAGTGTGCCCAACGAGCACACCTAGCCCAGCAGAGAATGTAAAGATAGACAGATCACAAGAGGGAGAAGAGGAAGGGCTGCAGTTAGGAGGCTCAGCATGTGCATGAACCTAACCAGCATTGGAAGTATGTCCCAGATGGGCTATGAATAGAACCAAGGACAGCATTTTAAATGTCACCACCTTTTTGTTTGTTATTGTTACTGACATTGTAACACTAAAGTCAAATCCACACCAGTGCAGTGTTCTGGTGGAGTAAATATGAACTCAAAGTCAAGACACGGCAATGTTCTTCCTAGCTCTGCCACTTACAGTGCTCCTGGGATGTCATTTATCACCTCTGGCTTCATTTTTGCCATCTGCAAAATAGGGATAATTTTCGTGATCCTCTGCTAGTAAGTTAGGAATTAATAAGAAACACAAACATCAAAACTCATCATCTTGGTGTGAGTCGTTTTACACACACTAGTTGGATATTTATTTAAGGGGGGGGGGGAGCTTCCCAGCATTTGCAGAAACTCACCTTGTGACGAGTACATTCCTTTCCTAAAAATACAGTATTACAATTTTGTTTGGAAAACATTAGAATAATAGACACCCAATCAACACTTGTTGATACGAATTAATATGTAAGCATCTTGGAATTTGGTTTTCCTTGGAAATGCAGAGCTCTTCCCAGCACTTCTCTCGTGGTTGTTTGTAGAAACTTGCCACAGTGCTGCGCATGTTGACTGGCAAGGTAAATAAATGAGGGAGCCAGAGCTTTGCATCGTTTGCCGAGCCTTGTGTTCACCCAAGGTGACTGCTTGGCAAGCGAAATAGTCTTCCGTTACACAGTTCTCATGAATATGTAATTCATCTGGTCGCAATAGATGTATTTCATGCCGTTTGGAAAGCCACATGTTCTTTCCTTGCAATAATGGCCGCCTCTACCCCTGTGTGGAGACGAAGAATTTCGGCAGCTGTTGAAGGTCAAGCTACCACTGAGTTACCGAGTTACAGGACACAGACGGTGGAGACCATGTGGCACGTAAATCACCTGCAGCAGCATGGGTGTCGTTAGACGGCAGAGAACTTTAAACACCTCTCTCGCCCTCTCTCTCTCTGTGTCCTCCCACCCTCCCTCCAGACCAAAAGGAAAGAGCAATCCAAGCAAGCTATAAAGATGATATACAATCAGATAAGCTTTTTAAAACAGGTGACGAGCAGAGAAAATACAGTGAAACATGAACTGACAATACCATTTCATTGGATTTTCTGCCTCACCATCTGCATCCATGTGACAGGCAGTGAGGATCAGAAAGGAGACTGTGTGAGACTGGGAAGCCACAAATCACCCTAGAATTAGACCCTGGTAGGTAAAATCTGGGTGGAGATGTCTTCAAAGCGAGCATCTACCTCTCCATTGTGGAAGGAAAGAGTAATTCTGGGTTGTAAGCTTTCCCCAGAAGAATGGAGCTAGTGACATAAGTCGCTGCTGTATCTCTGTTTCTTCATTTTTACACACACACACACACACACACACACACACACACACACACACACACACACACACTGCAGAAGAAAGGGAAATTCCCCAGAGATGTCCTATGCCTTAACCAATTAACTATTACAAAATAAAAAATATGACTATCCTATAATTGAATAGGCCATACAAGAGAGCAATGCCAAAGTTTCCTTGTCCTTATAATGAGATTTTCCTTATATTAAATGTCTTTTATTCCATCTAGTTTATGCCAATTACTCCTGTCTTGTCTCTCAGACTAATGAGAATAACTGATCCCCACATACTTTCTATCTGCCAACGTCTTATTATCCTTTGGTCTTCCTGCTTTTCCCCAGAAAGTAGATAACACTTTCAATTTTATAAATAATCCCTTAAAATTGATTACCATTTTAAGAAGTTTCTTCTGAATTTTGGCCAACTTAACTTACTGCTATTAACAGAATGAAGTGTTTAAATGTTAAGAGTGCTTGATGCCTGCAGAGCAACTGGCATGGACGGGTGATTTACATGACTAAGTTAAGCTGAGATTTTTTTTGTTTTCCTCTGCTTTGTTTTTGATGCGTGAGAGCTGTTGAGGGTTTGTATAGAACTATGAGAAGATGGTCTTGGGCTCAGGGTGTGGTCAAAATGTGGGTATCACAGAAGAATGGCACCTCTGACATCAGCTGAAACACTGTCTTTAAAGAGTTGTTTAAAGGACTTAATAAACGCAGAACAGAAATTGTGGGTATAGAGACCCACACAGGGATTATGGGAAAGAACACCATAAAGAGCTAGGGAGCCCGGCAACATGACCATAGGCCTTGGGTTGAACCTCACAGGCTGTTCTGCCACCATTCTCTGGGCATCTCAGGACTCCTGGCCCTGACACGAGTGCCTTCTCTGGAGAAGACACCCTTCCTCAGCAGGCAGGAGTCATGCAGGTATGACTTGGTTCAAGAGGATACCAGCTGGTTCTCAAAGGCTGAAGAGGAAGACTGTCAAGTTTACCAAGGGGGACCCATGTGCTCTTAGTAGCTAGAGAACACACCTTCCCTGGCTGACTGTTGGGGGGATGGATGGGTTAGCCAAATCCTTCAGGGGTAAAGAAGAGAATTCTCCAGCTCCTCCAACCAACAACCCACGCAGGATTCACAGAGCAGGAGAATACCCTGGAGATCTCTTGCCTAAATATCCAAACACAACATTGTATTGTATTCACAGTCTCTGGACAATTGCTCTGCTTTTTGCTTCATTTTGCCTGAGCAGCCTTAGTGCCCGTGAACTGCCTGCAGCATGGGGTGAAAGCCTCCACTGAGGCAGTACATACCGGCCACAAATGACCTTTGCCAGCTGAAATTTTTCCCATTCTCTCCAAGCTGCTTACAGAAAAACAAAAACAAAAATACCTGCCTTATTAACTATTCTAACCATTTTCCAGTTACTTAGGTTTTAAGGAAATGTTTATGTGTTTTAAAATTCATTCGTGTTAAATGCCCACGTAAATGGAGCACAGAAGTGAACCGAAAGGGTGCCGTGTAGGATCCTCGTTCATGGAGGCGGTACTTCTTCCCCATTTCAGCGATTTCACTCTACGGACGTTAAACTATTATCAAATCGTCTTCACTTCCAGGCCTCAAGGACAGATACAATTTTTTTCAGCTCTCAGACTTGATGGCTAATCGCAATAATGCTGAACACAACATCTGGACTCACTACAGGAAATCATTCCATTCATTTTGAGCGCCAGGCGCAAACCTGAGTGAGAGGCATGGAAGAGCATCCACCGGTGCAGGGATGCGTCACAAAGGTTTTCTATGAAGTGAGGAGGGAGACTGACAAGAAACGAAAACTGAACTTCAGAGAACATCCTCCTGCCATTAAAGTGGTCATCTATTTGGAATTTTTATATTTGCAAAATGATAGGGCAAGAGACACAGAATACAGGATTTTTTGCTCTTTTTTAAAAGTAAATCACAAACACTTGGAGAGCCTGGGTGGCTGTCAGTTGAGCGTCTGACTTCAGCTCAGGTCATGATTCGAGCGTTTATGAATTTGAACCCTGCATCAGGCTCTCTGCTGTCAGCACGGCTGTGTGTATGCGTGTACTCTCTCTCTTTCAAAAATAAACATTTGTTTTTAAATCACGAACACTCTTAGTTTGGCCAAAATCATGCACTGTGCCCTAAAAAGGATGACAGAAAAAGTACAGGGGAAGATTCTTAATAATAATTGTATTTACAACCTTGGTCCTAGCCCAACAAGATGGAGAGAAGGTGGACCCAAAACCCCATGCCAGAGACTGGAAATCCAATACATCGCCAAATATCTGGGTTAGGGAGAGGGTTTTACAGTCACAAAATTATTCTTTTCAGCCTCTACCGAACTGACGTTCACTCTGAGACTTCTTGTGATCACACTTTTTATGTTAGTAGCCCTCACATGGGACCCAATTCCTTCTCAGAGACTCCACCTGTCACTTGCCCCCTCATCTCTACCACCTCTGCCAACACATGTAGCAGCAATTTCACTGAAAAGGTGGGAGCCACCACATGGCTGTGATGGGGGACAAGTTTTGCAGGCCATCCCAACTTACACTGTAAGAAAAGCACTTGAGAACCACACTGGTCCTTGTAGCTCTCCTACTATCAGCAATTTCTTAGTGGTTGTAGTCAACCTAGCCATTTAAGCTCCCACGGCTTTGCTGACTCCACTCACTACTCTCCCTTCACACCGGGTATGGGTTGAATTATGTCCCTCAAAAAGGTATATCTGAGCCCAAGCCCCACCATCTGCAGAGGTGACCATCTTTAGAAATAGTCTTGTGAGTCTCCTGGGTGGCTCAATTGGTTAAGCGACTAACTCTTGGTTTCGGCTCAGGTCATGATCTCATGATTTGTGAGGTAAAGCCTCACATCAGGCTCTGGGCTGCTGGTGTGGAGCCTGCTTGGGATCTTCTCTCTCAAAATAAATAAACTTAAAAAAAATAGAGTCTGGGGCACCTGGGTGGCTTAGTCGGTTAAGCGTCCGACTTTCGCTTAGGTCACGATCTCGCGGTTCGTGGGTTCGAGCCCCGCGTCGGGCTCTGTGCTGACTGCCAGCTCAGAGTCTGGAGCCTGTTACAGAGTCTGTATCTCCCTCTCTCTCTGACCCTCCCATCCTCATGCTGTCTCTCTCTCTCTCTCTCCCCTAGAAATAAATAAAAATATAAAAAAAAAAAATAGAGTCTTTGCAGCTGTATTCAAGTTAAGATGATGTCATTAAGAGTGGGCCTGATCAGGGACGCCTGGGTGGCTTAGTCGGTTAAGCGTCCGACTTTCGCTTAGGTCACGATCTCGCGGTTGGTGGGTTCGAGCCCCGCGTCGGGCTCTGTGCTGACTGCCAGCTCAGAGCCTGGAGCCTGTTTCAGAGTCTGTGACTCCCTCTCTCTGACCCTCCCCTGCTCATGCTGTCTCTCTCTCTCTCCTAGAAATAAATAAAACATTAAAAAAAATAAAAAATTAAAAAAATTAAAAAAAAAAAGAGTGGGCCTGATCCAATTTGACTAGGGTCCTTATAAAAAAAGAAGAGGCACAACGACACACACAGAGAATGCCTTAAGACCACAGGGTAGAGACTGGAGTGACGCAGTCTGCAGCCGCAAGCCAAGGAACACCACAGATCGCCAGACACCACCAGAAACTAGTAAGAGGCACAGGCAGATTCTACCCACAGCTCCACGCGAGAATATGGCCCTGCTGACACCGATTTCACATGTCTCACCTCCAAAACTGCGACAGAATAAATGTCTGTTATTTTAAGCCCCCCAGTTTGTGGTATTTTTGTTATCTCAGCCTTAGGAAAATAATACAACCCTCCCCCCGCCCCTTGTGTCTCTCTCCCTTCCGCTTTCTCAGCAGCGATACTTAGCATGTCTTTTCTTATCTTGACACCTACCCAACTTTGAACCGTGTGCAGCTAATGAATGTATTTTCTTATTCAAGGGCAGCTCCCTCCCAAAGGTGCCAGAGGTCAAGAAAATGTTGTTTTCTCCACCAGCTATAATACATTTAGATTATAAAAACAATCCAAGTGCTCCCGTTAGAGTTGGGGGTCAAAGCAAACTAGCTGCCGCAGACCTTTTTGCTTCATAATCATTGACAGCTTTCTGGTGTCAATAGGAATGAAGACCTGCATGTTTACGGGAGCCTACAAAGCTGGTGTGAACTGGCATCTCCTTCCCTCTGCTTCATCCAGGTCTGCTCTCCCACTTCTACTCTTCGCTTTGATCATACTGGCCTCTTTCAGTTCCTTAGTTTCCACCCAGCATTGACTTTGCTGTTCCTGCTGTCTGGAACTCCTTTCTCCAGACCCCTGTCCCAGCCCTTCTCTAAGCAAATGCCTAATTACTCTCTGACCTCAGCTCAACTGTCATGTCCCCTGAGACGCCTCTCCTGATGCCCCGGGACTGAGTCACATCCCCCAATTACAGACCTTTATGGCACCCACTGCTTTTCCTTAGTAATGTTTTTTAGTTTTTAATTACAATAGAAACTCTTTTAATTGAGCTCCTGGGGGTGGAATTAACTGATGTTTTCAAATCCATCTGTAAAAGGTATTGACTGATGGCCCAAAGCATGAGAGATGCTTGTGGCTTATACCCCCATCCCTTCTACCCCCGCCAACTCAGGGTGGCTGGTTTTGTTTCCTAACCTGTTTATGGCAGTTGTACTTGATGACTGTAATTATGTAGTTTAATTAAATACCACATCAACTAATCAAAAATGAATATAAAAAGAGAGTTGCTATTTCTATGAGAACTAACTTAAGGGGCGCCTGGGGGGCACAGTCGGTTAAGCATCCAACTTTGGCTCATGTCATGCTCTCACTGTTTGTGGGTTTGAGACCCACATTGGGCTCTACGCTGACAGCTCTGAGCCTGGAGCCTGCTTCAGATTCTATGTCTCCCTCTCTCTCTCTACCCGTCTTCCGCTTGTGCTCTCTCTTGCTCTCCCTCTCTCTTTCAAAAATAAATAAGTAAACTTTAAAAAAAAAACTAAGTTAAATGCTTTAGGAAGGCTTGAAAAAGCTGACGGGAAATTGCTCTTAGATTAGTGATAAGTAAGACCAGTGTAAAGGACCAGATTAAAAAAATAATAAAAATTTAAATGAAGTCAAGTTATTTCACAAATGTCTTTAAGTTCTCCCTCTAGGTTAAAGTATCTGAAACTGAAAATGTAGATGATCTATATTTGAGTGGACTTTATACATGAAGGGTGACCCTATCAAATTTGGCAAATAAATGTTCACTTATGTATTTTAAGTAAAAAATAAAAGTTTATACATATATACACACACATACATTTACAATGTGTGTATACACATATAAGTATACACACATACATTTACAATGTATGTAACACACATATATAAGTGTATATATGTATATACAAACACAGCTGACCCTTCTTGAACAGCATGGGTTTGAACTGGGTGGGTCCACTTATATGCAGATTTTCTTCAATACAGGACAATACTATAAATGTATTCTCTCTTCCTTGTGATTTTATTTTTTTTTTAATGTTCATTTATTTTTGAGA
Source organism: Proteles cristata cristata (assembly GCA_017311185.1). Lineage (NCBI taxonomy): Eukaryota > Metazoa > Chordata > Mammalia > Carnivora > Hyaenidae > Proteles > Proteles cristata. The sequence goes on from JAESUZ010005464.1 coordinate 112,738, forward strand.
GAGACAAAGTGCAAGAGGGGGAGGGGCAGGGAGTGGTGGCGAGAGGATCTAAAGCAGGCTCTGCACTGGCAACAGAGACCCCAAAGTGGGGCTCCAGTGCACCAACCGTGAGATCATGACGTGAGCCGAAGTTGGACTCTTAACCAACTGAGCCACCTAGGTGCCCCCCTTGTGATTAAAAAAAATTTTTTTTAATGTTTTATTTATTTCTGACAGAGAGAGAGAGAGAGAGAGTGTGAGCAGGGGAGGGTCAGAGAGAGAAGGAGACACAGAATCGGAAGCAGGCTCCAGGCTCTGAGCTAGCTGTCAGCACAGAGCCTGATGCAGGGCTCAAACCCATGAACCGTGTGATCATGACCTGAGCCGAAGTCAGACGCTTAACCAACTGAGCCATCCAGGCGCCCCTCCCTTGTGATTTTTCTTAATAACATTTTCTTTTCTCTAGATTGCTTCATTGTAAGAATACAGTATATAACACATATAACATACAAAATATGTGTCCATCCATTTTTATGTTATCAGTAAGGCTTCCAATCAACAGTAGGCCATAAATTAGTTAAGTTTTGGGAGAGTAAAAAAGTTACACATGGATTTATGAGGTGTGGGTGCCCCTAGCCCTCCTTGTTGTTCAAGAGCTAACTGCATATGTACACACACACACACACACACACACACACACACACACACACTTTAATGACTTCCCACTTTAACTGCATTTTCCAATTACCTAATCATCTACTAGTCTTGTTCTCACCAGAGCAAAGGCCTCCTACTGTATGTATTTACAGGTGTGATCATGTGGTTCACATTCATCTCCCCCACTTGACTGTGAGTTCCATTACAGCAAGAGGCATGTCTGTCTGGTTCAACCTCAGAGTCCTACCACCTAGCACTGCCACATAGTACATACTCAGGAAGCATCGTTCTGAATAAATAAGTGAAAGATAATTTCGCTTAATTTTGTGCTGTGCAGATGTTAACAGATAATACAGCAAAATATTTAAGCATATTCATGAAAGCTGCTCAAAGCAGTGAAAAAAAAAATGTCCCTCAGAATTTCTCAAAGTGGTAAATGATAACTTCAGTTCTGCGGAAGACCGTCCAGAGTGTTGGGGCATATTTGAAAACAGTAGTGTCTTTTTTTTCTGATAGGTAAAGTGACCGCCCTCTTTTATCTGAACAGGACTCTGCAGATGGTTATGAATCGGAACCAGAGAACAAAGGAAACACATTTTACTCTTTTCTCATCTCTTTATGTTGTGAGAAATCTATCCTCCTCCATGATCCAGGCTTAGTGAAAATAACAGATGGGTTTAATCCATAAAAATGAAAACCTTTTCCCATTTCAACTCCATTTCCTGCTTTTCTAGGTAAAACAAAACTTTCCCTCAGGAAATGATGTAAATGCACTCACACGTTCTGAAAAGATCCCACAGAACACAAAATACTGCAATGAACTACACCATGGTTTTTTTTCATTTATGTTTAATAAAGTAATATGAATGTGGTAGTAGGAAAAACTATAGCTAGAAGTTAAGCAGTGCTTTCCAATCCCTGCTTCATTGTGACTTCCCTCTCTTAGCTTCAATTTCCTGGTCTGTCAAACGAAACTGGTAAAAATATACATACCCTAACTAGTTTACAAAATTGTTGTAAAGGATTAGCTTTCATAATGTACATGAAGACTTTTGAAATACTATAAAAGGTGATACTGTCATTACCACTCTAAGGTCCTGTGCCATATTTACTCAACAGCTTGTGTCCCTGCCCTTCCCTGTGCCTGGCAGGCTTCACACAATTCATTTCCTTTAGCACAGACCCAAGGAGTCTTCTGTTATTGCACTTGACTGTATGATAGAGGTTACTGATTTGGAGAAGATAATAATCATCCTGCTCCAAAAAACCTCCTGGGAAAATCCATGGGATACTCAATCCACATCTCTGCCCTGAGACTATTCCTGACAGATTTAGAGAGGGGGCATAAGTCAAGACCTCTGTTAAAAAGCACAATTTCATTGCCAGGATGAGTTTAAACTTTAACAGCTTTGGTATCCATCTGTAAAATGTCACCATACTAGCAGCTCAAACATAGAAAATCACAAATCCACCTCCCTCAATAAAATATAAAAGTCTAGCATGTCTGCATAATATATGTGCGCTCAAGCTAGACTAATCTATTCCACAATTACTTCTATTTTTCAGCATTTTTATTTGGCTCTTATCCTACATAATTAATGATGTTTACATGAAAGGTTCTCTAATGTAAACAGCATAAGTGGATTACTGAAGAAGTCTTAAAACAAATAAACATTTGTCTCCTTTTGAAATTTTCTTCACTCTCCTCTGGCACAAGAGCAGAGTGTTTTAAATGTCAAGGGGGATATAGAAATCAGGCTTCTGAGGTCCATTCTCTCCTGGTAAGACAGGGCTTATAATTCTGTTTCCTGTAATGGTTGGCTTGGGGGGTTCACCAGTGACCCTGCTGACCCAACACATCCAGACTCAGAAGCCCGTCTTTTCTTTGGGAGGTTGCCACTGTTTTTCTCCATGACCTTAAACATAACACAATATCTGGCCCTTACAGATCGTTTCCTGCAGAGTTTGCAGTGCTGGGATGAGACAATCAGGAGATAAATAAACAAGCTCACTATAAAGACCCGAGAAAGGCCAGGGGAGAAAACCTACCGGGTTTCTAAATACTTCCACCATCACGATTACATCAATATTGCCCAACTGTGGCTATTCCTGGGACTGTCCCTCCTAGTCAAATTTCAGATCACAATGCTTTTTCAGTAGCACTATGGAGACAGATTACTGTAAAATAGAGGTGGAATGATAGTCACTACCTGTCAGGACACGTATTTTTTTTTTTAAGGTATTCTCAAGGAAAATCACTGACATCTAAAGCCTTTTCTTTACTCCTGTTCTCCCAGAGGCAAAGCCCAGGAGCTGGGAGTGAAGATACCTCCCTCCACACCACACACCCAGCCCTTAGGAGGCCTGGGGGAAGCCTGGTTCCTCTGGAAGAAAGGGCGACGTGTCCTCTAAAGTACCTTGCAAGTTATCTCTGGAGCTGCAGACCAGACAATAGCAGCAGGCTTTCTCCAGAGCAGACTTTAGTCTCAGGAATGAACATAGAATTGGCAGAGCCTTGAGATCCAAGAGAAGAACTCAGCCCACGTGAGAGATCCTGATACGAGTCCTATCCAGATTCCCAGGGCACAGCTTGGAACTGAAGCCCAGACCTGGAGGATGATAGGTCAGATGCCTCTGACAAGCATGTTTTGAGTGAACATACAAGACCTATCACTATACGAAGACCTCCATATTCTCTAAACGCTCTTACTTGCACACCACATCACTTCCGACATGTTAAAATGTGTACACATCCCACATTTAATTATTCTGATATGAAGAATTTTATAATTTTCCTTTTGAAATTATTTGGCTAAAGTAATTAATTTAAAATACGCTGTGATTTCGGGGTGCCTGGGTGGGCCAATCAGTTGTCTGACTTTAGCTCAGGTCATGATCTCATGGTTTATGAGTTTGAACCCTGCATCAGGTTCTGTGCTGACAGCTCAGAGCCTGCTTCACATTCTGAGTCTCCCTCTCTCTCTCTGCCCCTCCCCACTCATTCTCTCTCTCTCTCTCTCTCTCTCTCTCAAAGATAAGTAAACAGTAAAAAATTTAAAAAAAAATATGCTGTGATTTCTCAACACTCATCATGTATATTCAGGAACTCTCAGTTGGTAAGAGCATCTCATCTACAAACTATTTTCCAATGTAATGAAATTGTTATGGGCCACAAATCCAGCAATTAATGAAGCTGACATAGTATTATATTTTGTGACTGTTTAATAAATGTTGTTTCGGGGTGCCTGGGTGGCTCAGTTGGTTAAGAGTCCAACTTCGGCTCAGGTCATGAGCTCACAGTTCATGAGTTAGAGCCTCGCGTCGGGCTCTGTGTTGACAGCCAGCTCAGAGCCTGGAGCCTGTTTCAGATTCTGTGTCTCCCTCTCTCTGGCTCGCTCCTGCTCTCTCTCTCTCTCTCTCTCTCTCTCTCAGAAATAAATAATACATTAGGGGCGCCTGGGTGGCTTAGTCAGTTAAGTGTCCAACTTTCGCTTAGGTCATGATCTCACGGTTCGTCGGTTCGAGCCCCGTGTTGGTCTCTGTGCTGACTGCCAGCTTAGAGCCTGGAGCCTGTTTCAGTCTGTGATTCCCTCTCTCTCTGACCCTCCCCTGCTCACGCTGTTTCTCTCTCTCCTAGAAATAAATAAAAAACATTAAAAAAATAAATAAATAAGTGTTGTTTCATTTTGCTTTGGCAGTTTTCATTTCTAACTTTGGAGACTGAAGTTTCATTTCTAACTTTTCCCAACCTGACTCCAGACTTTTCCCCAGGCACAGCTCAAATGATGAGCACTGTTTTCCCTGTGTCTAGAGGCAAAGCTTGTCCCTTGGGTTTGTGGCATTCAGTCAAGCATTCCTGAAATGACTGGGCCTGGAGTACAGTGAGTTCTCAGCCATTTCATAGAACCTGCACCCTCAACCAAAAAAACAATCATGTGGAGGTACCATACTTTGTGCCATTACCTGAACAACTTCTGAAGATTTTTGTGTATTTTTGGCTCCTTACAGAAATTTACCCATAGTGAATGCCATAAGACTTTGCTGTTGGCCTTTGGTGAAGTCATACTTTTCCTGCAGTGTGTGAAATCAGGTTGCATAAATCCAACTCATTTCGTTTTCCAATAAGAAATGTGATATGGAAGCTGATTTGGAGTTGCACTCCTAGGAAGCTTTTCTGTCACTCTACAAAATGCGAGTTATGCATGTTCCACCAAGGTGTTTATAACTAGACTCAAGATAACTTCTTTAAAAATATTGTCTCAGCAACTGTGTGGTGGAGTGTACTTTGTAGATTGAGGTTTTTTCTTCCCCCGGAAAGGGAAAGGGATGGATTAGGTCTTATCAGAGTGTATCAACTCAAAAATAATCATAAGTAGTCTATTGACAGTCACAAATTGCCGTCTTTTGCTATCAGCAAATGCTGGAGTGATAAAGCAAAAACTTGGAAACTCTACTTTCTAGACGTGTCCTCCAACAATACCACATCATCGGTGTGGTTTGTTTAGGGGTTGCACTCCCAACCTTGGTTTGTTTGTTTGTTTGTTTGTTTGTTTTTTAATCACTAAATCCATATTGACTGTATAGCGGGAAGCTCGTGGTTACTGGCATCAGACAGGATGAGATGGAATCCCATGTCAACCCTCTGAGAATTAGGGCAAGTTATTTTTTCACCTGCAAAATTGTCCCAATAAGGCTTAAAAGGATGGTTCTCAAGCTTAAACAAGTTAACGAGTGTAAAGCTGATGTGAGCAATCAATGTTGGCTTTGAGCATTACTCATTTCATTTTCTCACTATTTAGATTACCACCAATCAAGTGCCTGGCCTCAGCACTGGACTATGTAGGGGCCTCCTGTCTTTCCAGCCTGTGCTCTGTTCTCAACTACCCCAGTCCCTTCTCATCTCCTTCCAAAAGATGAGTGAGCCTTTCAGTAGGGAAAGGCAGTCAGTTCAACTCCCTTCCCACACACAAACAAAAACAGGGTGAAACAGAAATTCCTCCAGCTGTCCTTAGCACGAAACTGAAAGAAAGGCCCCATGCATGGCCTGGTTCCTGCCTACCCTATGCAGCCAGTTTTCACCTGTCTCCGCACTCCCTCTACACCTCAGCCATACTAGTCAGTCTTTGGTGCACTGCCCGTTCCCGGCTCCCTCCAGTGCCACCCTGCCCAAGACGAGCTCTGCCCCTGCCCAACGTGGCGCTTCACTTTCCTGGCTAAAATCTACTTCAAGTAGTCATTCCCGGCTTTTCATAGGTACACATTCCTTCCCTGTCAATGTATTTAGCTCACTGAACGCATGGCCTATGTAAAGAATAATTTCCTAAATGTCTGACTTGCTTACGTAACTTTAAATTTGAGAAAGGTACAGCTGCCAGTTTCATCCACCATCTTGTTCCCCATAACCTAGGTCGGCCAGGACCCAGGGGAGGAAGGCAGTAAACATTAAATGAATGAGTGAACAAACGCCAAGCATGAGTCAAAATAGCCTTTCAAAAAGTTGCCTTAAATGGTTCCCAAACAGACTGGGTCACTCTTCCGTGGCCTTTTTCTGTTTTGTCTGTCTGTGTATGTGTTTTTCACAGTTTGACCTTGGTTTTCGCCTTTCTCTTTTCCCGCGAAACAGCGAAACACCCGAGGCGCGGCCGCAAGCCTCAAAAGAGGTACCCGAAGAGAAAGCCTGAAATCCGAGGGGCTGCAGGCCGGGGCGGAAACGCAGGGCAGGGGGCGGGCGCCGGGCCGGCTGGGGCGGAAGTGCCTGGCGCGAAGCGGAAGCGGCGAAGTAGGCGGCGGGCGGCTCAGGTGGGTGCGGGTGGCCGAGCTGCTGCAGGTGGGCGCTCACGTCCCCGCCCGGAGCCCGCAAGCGGGACGGAGGCGGGGCACGCGAGCCCTTTGCTGTGCCACACGCTGCCGATTTCGATTGTTATTAGGGGGAGTTTAATTCAACCGGGAGCCGTAAATCCACGAGCCTCTGCAGGGGAGATTATTGGCGTGTGCGCGCGCGTGTGCGTACGTGTGCGTGGGGGGGGGGGACGCGCGCGCGCGATGACGCTCTGGGAAGTCAACAAAATAACGAGCGGGAAAAGGCAGCTTTTTAGAGAGAGCAGAAAACATTTCAGCTTCACTCTCTTTCCAATTTTTCGCAGATGCCCAGTCCTGGGTTTAAGTGAATTCAGTGAACTGGTAATATAATCTCAATTGGCAGCCTGCTGAGATGACTGCCTTTTTAAATAAATATTTTTGAGCAGCCATGTTGACCTTTAATTGAGGGTAAAAGGGTTGAAAGGTGCAGTAGGCAATGTGAGCCCCAGGGCTTTCTAGGCCTCTCAGCTTTACTGGCAAAAGCTGTCCCCTGGGTGGTGAACAATGGGAGAATAAATCAGAGATTGTGTAATTCTCAACAAATACTTTGCCTTGTCGGTCACCCCTGATGAATACCACCAGATACGATTTTTTGTTTTTTCAGGGAGAGGGAGGGAGGAGAGAATCCTAAACAGGCTGTATACCCTGGGGGTGGGAGTGGGGGAGAGGGGACCCCGGTCGTACAACTGTGAGATCATATCTTAACCAAAATCAAGTCTTATGCTCAAGGAACTGAGCCACCCAATTGTATCTCATACAGTTTTTTAATAGGTCCAGAGGTGAAGTCCCAGTGAAATTACTAACATGAATAGGCAAGTGCCTGTTTTCTAATGCTGTCTTTAACAAGGTTTTTCCCTGGATGAATTTTATTCTTGTTTCTTAATACAAAGTGTTTCATATAGTACTTTATATTGTAGACCACTTAAATATATATATATATATATATATGAGTTGCCTGGGTGGCTCAGTTGGTTAAGCCTCTGACTTTGGCTCTGGTCGTGATTCCACGTTTCGTGGGTTCCAGCCCTGTGTCAGGCTCTTTGCTGACAGCTTGGAGCCTGGAACCTGCTTCAGATTCTGTGTCTCCCTCTGTCTCTGCCCTCTCCCTGCTTACACTCTGTCTCTCTGTCTCCCAGAAATAAATAAACATTTAAAAAATTTTTTAAAGAATAAAATTAAATTTAAAATATATATGTATATATTAATTACAATGTAATATAATGTAATATATAATATATATATATTATATATATTCACATACATACAGTGTGGCCCAACTTGACCCCAAGCTATAAGCTCCTCCAGAATAGGAATACTGTCTAGGACCTGTTAACCCCCCAACACTTTCTATTTCTAGCACTTCCCAACATTTAGCAGGGCTCTTTTAACTACACATTGCCCTGGTTAAGCAGCAACTAGTTAAGACATACTGGAGCCATGTCTCAGTGTGCGTGGCGCTGTACAAGTTGAGGTAGCTATTACAGGCCAGTCTTCTCATTTAGTAGTTTTATGAGAAATAACTTATGAATGTGCATATGAAGCTCCTTGCTCTTTATTTGGAGTTGTATACATTGAGATTTAAAACACTTGGAAAGAGAGGTGTCCCCTGGAAATACTGAGTGATTATAGTAATTCCAGGGTAAGGCAGGACTAAATCCTGCTACTGTGTGAAATGTCATAGCCTAATAACCTGGGTTCTGTTCTGCTGAAGAATTGCCTGGAACCAGAAGGGTCTTGTGGTAAAAATTAGGATTGCTGGCACTGGTGCTTTAGACAGGCATGCTCCCCAGATTTCCTTTCTTCATGTTTGCTGTGGTCAGTAGTAGCCATTTGCTGAGGAAGAATCAGTATTTTTTTTTTTTTTTTGGGGTCTCTTTCATTAGAGGAAAACGTGGCTATGCGGTTTTACTTGGATGGATGGATGGCGGGGAAGGTATAGAAATGAGGATTTTCCAACTTGGGAATTTATTAAATGGTACTTCTAGTTTATTCCAGATGCCTGGCTTTGTTATACCTTTAAGTACCCAGAGGCAATGTGGAGATATGCCTTCAAAATAAGTTATTTTTTTATTTTTAAAGTTTTTGTATTTCATAACATGTGCATAGTCTAGCTGGCTGATGCATTCAGTTACTCTAATGCCAGTTTCACACGCAGCAAGACCTTGAGGTAATATGGTACAAATAATAAGGATTTTTATGTTCCTTCTTTTAAATCTAATTTCGCCATTGCTGTATTCAAGGAGTGTACGTCAGAGGAAGCCAAAAGCCAGCTGGGATAGTTCCTGCATGCAGTTTTAATCTCGTTTGTAATTATTTTGAAGGGAAGAAACCATCTGGATTCAGGGATCCACACAGGTAGCGGGACTAGGCAAGCTTCCTTGGTCCGTCCCCATAGCAAGTTCAAGGGACAAAATCATTTGAGAAAGAATATGCAAAATGTGATGTCTTGGCTATGTCTCTCATAGATAATTGTCCCACATCTCTAACATCCCAGTTACAAGAAACTGGAGTTCTAATCCTTACCAAAGATGGGATTTCCAGAGCAAACTCAAAATACCTTTACTTTAACAAAGTATCCATCTCCCAGGATTTCAGAGCATCTCACCAAGAGCCTCTAGTAACAACCATTTTACTACTATAGGCTTCATCACTGCAGTATTGTATTTTGTAAATCTTTCTTCTGCCCAAGGTGTGAGGTCCTTAAAGGCAAAGAAGGTATCTTGGCACTCATATTTTTAGTGCCTGACACGCTACAAACACTCAGTACATGCTTTAGAAATGAAAAGACAGTGTCCCTGAAGAGAGGTTGGATCTAAAACATCATTGGGAACGCAACAGGTAGAGAAAGGGATATAAAACAGTAATCTTTCAAGAGATTACTAGATGCACTTGTAAATACTGCAGATACTAATGCTTTGATGAACAGCTTGGAGTAGGGAAGTGCGTATTTGAGAATCTCTACGTCTATGTGGTCACCAAACTGCTTTCCAGGGAGATAGGACCTGTTTAGCTGCGGGGCCTTGGTTGTGTTGAATGGGGTTGCAAGCTGAAAGGCTCCAAGAGCCCTGTCTACACTCTCCATCCAGCCTGCCATGCTCAGCTCCTCACCCCTTGAGCAAATATTTGAAGAGTGTCCTTTTGAAGGGATACTAAATTGCTAGCTTACCTAGGGCACTAATATCTTCGTTTTGTCCTGCCTTAAGGATAGAGGATCTATGTACGGTCATTATTTTAAGGCTAGTTTACCCAAGAAACACAGAAAGAAAGCCACAATCATCTTTTCTACTTTGCTTATGTTCCCAAGGAGTTGCAAGTTGACTGCTTTTTGTGTGGTAATGGGGCAGGCCTGTGGGATACACTGCTCCCTTCTGTTGCCCAGGGGATTGCCGCAGAAACCAGAATGTTACTTCTGGAAACACACGAACTTCCTTTCTTTGTTCCTGTACTTTTTCCTGTACTTTTTTGTATTAATCATGAAATCTTGGGGAAATGGCTTCTAGTTTAGTCAGGAGGAAGGATATGAGGTTCAATGATTTGATTTTTAACTCTTTACTTTTTATTTATTTTCTTATTTTTAAATTTTTTTTTTTTTTTACTCTTTACTTTTTAATATACGTAGTTCTTCCAGTCAGCCAAGAGGAAGGATACTGTTACTTAATAGAAATTCAGTCAGTTGAGGCAGCCTAGGACCTAAGACTGGGGAAAAAAAAAAAAAAAAAGGAGATCTAAGTTCAGCTCAGTTTCTCCAGGTTCAAAAGTGAAGTTAATCTTCTTAGATTTAGAGACCAGAACCACATTCTTATAATAAAAGAATTCTGCTGTCTGAAGCTGAGCCTTTCCTCACTCTCCATCCTTAAATTAAGGCTTAAACAAAATGAGGTATCTGTTATTTGCTATAGTTGGAGGATTTATGTATAAAGCTTTCTGAGGTTTTGGGGTTCTTTTTTTTTTTTTTTTTTCCTTTGGAAGAAAGGAGGTTGAACTTGGAGATCCCTTCAAGTTCTGAAAATTCTGTGTTGGTCTCATTATGTATAAAAATAAGCCATTGTTCAAGGAAAAAAGCATCGAGAAATGAACCGAAGAAAGCAGTGTGACAGGCTTCAGTTAAACATTAGTTTCTTTATCCATAAAGCAAGGGGATCTTCAAAGTCACCTCTCAGTTCCAAAATATGAAGATATCTCATGACAGATGTAGTCACAGAGTAGGAGTCAGAGGATTGTAGACTCTTCTGTAACTGAGGGTTGTGGGAGCAGGACCTTGTGGGTACACTGATCCCAACATCCAGAATGAGGTCTAGGTATTGTCAGAATCTCAAGTCCAAGAAAATGCTGGATTTAGTAACTCAAAGTTTCCAAAGTCACTTGCTACAAAATGGCTAAAAATGAATGAAACGTCTTTTCAGGTCTTGTGTGGTCATGAGGATAACTTTGCCTCTTTGGCAAGGTGAATTGGAAATGGTGCAGTATTAGTGATGAATGGAAGACATTGCCTGGTTGGATGGATTTTGAATTGCAAATAGTTGTTTTTGGAAATGGGAGTGTGTGCTTTGTAAATAGTAAGGAAACTGTCGTTACTAGCTGGGTACAATAAAACTAAGATACTTTACTGAAATTGCCTTCTTTCTGGGTCAGCCTTAAATATCATAGATATCTTCAAGGGGAATGGGTCGTTTTGGTTAAGAAGGATAATGTGGAAAGGAGTCAGCATAAGTCCTTATGCACTTTGTTCCCATCCTAGAATGATTGTGCCCTCATCTTAATGCCATCTTTATGGAATGAAGGAATTTTCAAATTGGTTTTTAAACTCTATTAAGCCCTCATGTATGATATAACCCAACCACATTATTCAGGTTTTCTTGGCTTTCAGGAACAGCTTTGCAGCCATTATGTCGTAATTGTACTGAACATTGTGGCACACTCTGAATTCAGAGTATGCCTCTCTGGCTCAGGGCCAGACGCTGACTCAGTGTCTTTCGGAGGAGAGGAGGGGTACAGTGTGTGCTAGCCCTATTGTGTTAACATGAATTAGTCCCGAATCCCCTCTGGACTTCCAGGTGCTAGGGGGAATGTATAGTAACAGTACACTGCTGTTTCTGATTAGCATCTTTGTTTTGATTTTCTCAGCTGAATGTTTCTCTGCAAACCCTTCCCCGACATTTTCATGTGCACCAACCCCATTACCAAGCAGACTCCTCTAAAAGCAATGATCTGGAAAGTGTGACTGCTAAGGTCCAGAGATTCTAAAACAAACTCTTGTTCACATGAAAGATTCCTCTCCCCTTCTGCCTCACATTTGTCAGCTTGCGAGGCAAACACAAGGGTGCTTCTGGATGGGGAGAAGAGTGCAGAGATGATGAGGGTCTGTCATTAAAAATTATTTTTTAAATGTGTCAATTAGTAAGAGAGAAAAATACATTCTGCCTCTTTAGAGGCACTTTTCCATCTCAGCTGCTCAAACAGTTGCAAAATGAGTGGCTGGCAACACTAATGTCACCTCCTCTGCTGGGTCTTTTCCAATGCCAAGGCTTCTTGGTTATGATTGAGGAGCTGAAGAAGCCAGTGTGCAGTGAGCAAGCGCCTTTACACTTCTCCCTGGATCTCTGTGGGAATTATGGTCCTCTTTAAATGGTCTAGTTGAAAACTATTCTAGTTTCTTTGTTTGGGGCCTTTCAAAGCCCCGGGCTATTGCCATGCCCTTTCTTCAGTGTGTGATGCCTCTTCTCTGATCAGTAGGACATTTGATATCACAGCCTGTGGGCACAGTTTCTCTGTCTCTATAAATGAGATAACAGGACAAGGGGTCGCATTTATGTTGTACAGCTGATGAATCGGAAGCTTAAACAGATGAGGAATTGCCCAGCATCTCAGAGCTAAGACAGTTGTCTGTCTTCAGGATTTATATTTATGAAATCCTCACCCGGAAATGCACCCAGGAATTCAAACATGCAGAATTCCAGCTGAAACTCTATATGAAGAGTGATATTTGAAACTGTAAATGAGGAAGTAACCCATTTGTGCTGATGATTTAGTGGGAGCTGTGTTTATTTACATGTATTTTGTCCTAAAATATTCAAAATTACTTTGGAACAGATTTCGTCTTGAAAGATGATCAATAAAAATCTAACTTTGCCGTTTCCAAGCAGCTTGTCTGATGTATGTGCACTGAGCACATCACTGGTTAAAAATAGCTGAATTTTTTAATCTTTGAAAACATAATGGCAAGTATCAGGAAAAGCAACTGGAAAGGAACTGGCCTTGGTCTAAAACCTATCAAGGGGAGGGGTGCCTGGGTGGCTTAGTTGGTTAAGCGTCCGACTTTCGCTTGGGTCATGATCTCACGGTTCGTGGGTTCGAGCCGCGTCAGGCTCTGTGCTGACTGCCAGCTCAGAGCCTGGAGCCTGTTTCAGTCTGTGACTCCCTCTCTCTCTGACCCTCCCCTACTCATGCTGTCTCTCTCCTAGAAATAAATAAAACATTAAAAAAAAATTTTTTTTAAACCTATCAAGGGGAAACCTCAACTTCTCAAAAACTACATTTCAGTACCCTATTCTGTAATTTTCTGAAACCTGAGGAAGCTAAGAGGTCTAGAAAGAAATCCAGTCTCACCTACCTGAGCTTTGTGACCTGAGTAGAAGATAAATATGTTGGTTCAATGAGCGATATCCTGCCTTAGAAATTCCTATTTAAGTAACATCCACAGTCTAAAGTTTTCAGCTATTTCTTTCTGAAATGTTTTTTCAGTTTTGCAATTTCCTGTTTCTGAGACTGCTATAGTAGAAGTTTAAATCTTCCTATTGAGGCCAGTAAAAGCACATTTTAGTCAGTAGAAACAGCATCATAATTTTTGGTAACAATACCTTTTAGTATTATTTTAGTAATAAATTTAAGGCTGATTTCTCTATTCTGTTTTATAATTTATACAAAGGTTTTTTTACATTTATTATCTCTTTTGAAGCTACCCAATTAGTGTTTTCCTTCACTCTTCTCCAAACCACTGCCTCCGTCCGCACCAGAAATATCCACTTTTAGTTAAGATGTTATTTTAGGCAAAAACTAGACAGGTAGTTCATCTTAGGGGTAGGCCTTGGTTGGAAGATTTCACTGCTTTGGAGCAACATCAGGCCCATCCCATCTGATTTGTGGCAGATTTCTTTCACTGCACCTGTTCTCATTCAGGAAGCACTTTCTCCCCTTGGCCTCCGTGACGACACACTTCCCTGGGTACCCTTGTAACTCCCCAGCCTTTCCTTCTGCTTCCTTTGCTGGCTCCTCCTCTTCACAACTTGTGCATGTTGGACTGCCTCAGAAGTCTGTCCTGGGCCCGTTCTTTTTCTGTATCATTCAAATAATCTAATTTCTAGATTATTTAAACAGATGATCTCATCCGTTGCCATAGGTGTAAAAACAGTCCCATAAGTGACAGAATCCCAAATTTTTTTCTTCAGTCCTGGCTTCTCTCCTGAATACCAAACCTAGATGGTGACTGTTTCCATGAACTCCAACTGTCCCTAACAGAGGTGTCAGTCCCATATACTCCTCAATCTGTACCTGCATCACTTTTCTTTATTTTAGTAAATGGCTTGCCACCCACCAGAGGCTCAAGGCCAAAATTGGAACTGTCTGTACCATCATCTAAGTCCTCATATCCAACTCATTGCCAAGTTCTGTTGGCCCAATTTCTGTCCTTCTCTAACCATCCTTTCTTACCTTGACTTCTGCAGGGGCCCCCTAATGGGATCCCTGACCCCCAACCCCCATCCATTCTTTACACAGCAGCTAAAGTGATCTTTTAGAAATGTATATAAGATCATGTCACTTCCTTCTTCTAAATCTAATTGTAATTAAAACTTTAAAATAGTGCCCGAGGACATAGGTGATCGAACCCCACAGACTGTTTTTGAGCCCTGTCCCCTCCCTTGTTTACCCTGCTTCAGCCGCACACTCCTATTTGTTTCTTCCAGTACGCCGAGGCTGTCCTCAAAGCCATTGCACTTAGTATTCCTCTCTCCAAAGTATGTCTCCTTCAGATTTTTGCACCTTCTCAGCCTTTAGTCTCAGCAAAACCGACCCCTGCTCAGAATACTTATTTCAGGGACCTGCCTTAATTACCATCACATCACCTTGTCTTATTCCCTTTCTTCTACTTGTCACTATCAGATATTGTTTGACTCCAGCATCACTGGAATATGGATGCCATGAAGGCAGGTACCTTGCTTTCCTGATCACCACTGAACCCAGCACCTATAATAGCATGTATCATATGGAAAACGTCATATAACTGTTGAATAAATGAATGACTCTCCTCCCACACCCAAGCCGTCACAAATGACCTCTAACTCTTTCTCGCCTCGCCTCTGTCTGTCCTCCTTTCCTCTGCTGTCTATCTGCAAGCTGCTGTTAGATCACTCTTCCAAACACTGCTTTTATCACATCACTGTCTCGTTTAAAACCCTTCAGTGGCTCACTTCAAAGAGGCCATGACATTCGTACTACAGTGCCTTTGTGTCTAACCCCAGCTTCGGGATGTTTCCCCTTTTGTGTACATATCCAAATCCTAGATGATTTAGGACCCTCTCTTGTGAAGCCACCTCTGATCTCAGCCCACAGTACTCTTCTCTTCTTTTCCCTCACCGCATTTAGAGGTGGCCATTATATGTCCCGGTTGTAATCCCTTCTGTATTTATATTGTTTAAGAATTAAACTCCCTTCTCCTGAATCCACTGAAGTATATCCCTCTTTTATTCTTGTTGCTTGTATCTAGTGTGTGGAGGTGACTCTGCCATGTAAGAGTTTTAGTTGGAGGGGAAAAAATGGGCTAAACCAAGTAGGATGAAGAAAACAAGCCTTACTTTTCCTGAGAATTTGAAGGAGGTAGGATACGGAGACACAACGCTTGTACTAAGTGGTAGATGTAAATACCTTCCATGCAGTTGTCATCTTACTGTACTGGCAGGTCCCACACTTCAGACGGTTAAAGCCAGAACAGTGTGCTGAATGCAAATTAACAGCACCACTGAGTATAGACCGTGGGATGGAGACATCCAGATACCCGGAAATCCCATAGTCATGGTAGTAATTTGAAGAGGAAAAAATGGGGTTTTGTCTCTAGGCACTCATGTGACCAGTCATTCCTTTCTGGGACTGATTTTCTACTGGCTTCTCTGGCCCCCCGTGTGGTGAAGCTGTTGGCAGTGAAATCTGGAAAAAGAAGCTGCAGGAAGGGAGGCGGACATGTGGTGTGAGAGGCCGCTTCTTGTTCCCCGGGTCTGCGGATAACGGATGGTTTCATGTGCCGTGTGGGCTCGAATCAGCAGTCCTACTCCATGGTCAGAAAGGAGCTGTGCTGGTTGTTTCACAGTAGAGAACACATAGCGAATCATTAGTTTGTATGCCTGAAACTAATAAAATGTTCATTGTACCACAATTCAAAAAAAGAAGAGAAGAAGGGAGCTCCACGTAATGCCATGTACAAGTGGGCCCACGGGCAGGTGGCCAGCTCAGACCTTTATCGCAACATCTTGCCTCAGCTGGCTCCACGTCACAGGCAGTTCCCCTGGCTGGGCACTCTGACTGCAGAGGCTGCGGAGCTGAGCACCTGCGGCCCCACCCGTGTCCGTGACGGAGGGCCCCACTCTCTGCCTCTATTCTATAGCCTCATTCTAGCCCTGCTTCGCCCCTTGGGCTTGATGCCTCACAGTATCTGCTCCATTTTCAGCTTCAGTTGCATCCCTTTATGCTGCCCGTCCTTGTCACACAAGATCCCAGGCTGGGCTCCCACTTGTTTGGGAGAGAAGGAGGTTTTGACACAGGTGACACAGAGGAGCGCTGGTGAGGCAACATGTGGCCCTGTTTCACTGGTCGAGCCCAGTGACCCAGATGGGTCCCCTCAGAGCAAACGCACCTCATATAAACTTTCAGTAATCTGAAATGACGGGCTTTTGTTCCCAGTAGAGGTGTGTGGTACGCGTGTGTGCATGGGTGCGTACATGCGTGTGTTTCTAGTTATTCGGGTAAAAATAGGAATGTTTTACTCAGGTGGTGATGAATGCGAAATGAGGAATTAGCCTCTCCTATGGCAGAAATGACTAAATGGAAGCCCTGAGCCCCTCCTTGTGGAACACACGTTCAGCAAGAGCTGCTGTAATCGTGTTTGGTTAATGTCAGCTCAGCATTAAATTTACATTATACTCTTGCGAAGGAGCTCCAGCATTACCTGTTAATAACCAAGGCAGTACCTGGGCTTAGACAGACTTTTCCATTTTGCACATGAACTAACACTGCAGCCTGCTGATGAGGGATCATGTGAGCATGGAGATTTGGCTGTGCCAAAAGGATTCTTTGTACGAAATAAAAATTCTGGTCAGTGAAGGTCAGTCTCTCTACTCAAGTGAGAACAATGTTGTCCCTTCTAATCAGACACACGCAGTGTTTGAAGAATCCAGGGACCCCACATAAGTGATACACAGCCCTGGTCTGGGCAGCATCTCATGCAAGAAATGAATAATCCTTAATAAAGGCTCAAATGGCCCTGGCTTCTTTCTGCACTGTAATCAGTTGCTTTAATAGTATGCTCTTGAGTGCCTCATAGGGAAAATGCTATAAAGTTATCTTCCTTATCTTGCTTCAAGGAGGACTGAATGGGTCCAATCAGCCCTCCCCCATGTTGTATTTGATTCTGCCATAAAGACCACTGGAGTCAGCCTCAGTTTTTTGAAAAGCTGGCATTCCCTTTCTCTTTCAGGGTGATCCACACCTCTGAGCAGCAGTGGACTTGAAACAGCAGGAGTCACCCTCTTTATTGTTAGGCTGTGGAATTTGTTTTAGGCACATTCTAAATCCAGTCTTATGCCTTTTACTTTTTTTTTTTTTTTTCTGGTCTGTGACAAAGGTGACCCAATTGTGCTTCTTTGATATTATGAACACAGCTCGTTTTGCTCATATCACAGAGGCATGTAATAAAACACAAAGGATAAAATTGTGCCTATGTGTAGTAAGGACACAAGTTTCATGACTAAATTCAATGACATAATCAAAAAGGTGCTGTCCTTTCCCAGTCATGAGCCAACAGATGGAGACTGCCTTTCACAGTATTTTTTTATAATGCTGAGATACTGTTCAAAAATAATAGAGCTAATGAAAATGTCACATTGACAGAGTAGCCTGTATTAAGATTTTACTTCAAGAAGGCATGATTCAGTGAGTGTGACATTGACAGCAAGAGTATTAGGGTTTACAGAGTGAGTAAAATATTCTAGGAAGAGTATTATAGAGTTCCGATTGGAGTATATCAATTTGCATTTATTTCTAGAACTAAGTGGATTCCAGTGTTCAGAAGTTCAGCCTTAAGATCTATTATTTCTGTCTAGGACAAGTATAGGGAACTTTGTTAATATCATACTCTAATATTCTCATACAGCATATATAAAGAAAAAAAGTTAATTTAACAATGTGGTCAAATACATGTGCCTTTGGAGATTTGGAAGATATGCGGGTAGTTAAAAGGACATAATGCTAAGGCATTTCCCAGCAAACAAATATGCTATGTTCAAGTGATTAAGTACATGAGAAAAGGTAGAGATGGAGACAGACAGTGGAAAGAGAACAAATTTTTTTTTTTAAATTTTATTTCTGAGAGAGAGAGAGACAGCATGAGCAGGGGAGGGTCAGAGAGGGAGACACAGAATCGGAAACAGGCTCCAGGCTCTGAGCTGTCAGCACAGAGCCCAACACGGGGCTCGAACCCACGAACTGTGAGATCATGACCTGAGCCGAAGTCGGACACTCAACCGACTGAGCCACCCAGACGCCCCGAAAGAGAATGAGTTTTGAACAGAATGGTTGCAGCATCACTGAAGACTGGGCTTTCTGGGTCTGGTGAACAAATATTTCAGCAAATCTGGAATGAACAGCATCTCTGTTTACTGTGACAGGTTTTATTTGTCTTGGGTGCAACCAAGACCACATGCTGTGTTCTGTCGTGTTGGAAATACTGAAGCAGATTTCCACTGTGAATGTGAATTTTTTTAAAGCCTTAACACCTCGACTCAGCTAGGTAAAAGCAGTAAACTCTCTCTTCCGTACCAGCCAGACTTCCATAAATCTTAAACCCTCCACCAGAAGCATGTAGGTACAGTTCACTGTCCTGGTGATAGTCTTAGGTCACTGACACAGGAGGCCTGATCCTTCTCATTTCTGAGATCTGTCATTCTGTCTTTAACAAAACAAATTTTGTGTTTCCTCTCTCCTTCATAATAGCTCAGCTTTTTAAATTCCATTCCACAGGAAGATGTGTCACTGTGGGTAGAGGGCCTTCTCAAAACCAACGAGGGAGAAACTGTTCCTAGAGTAAGCATGGCTAACAGCTACCTCCCCCCCCCACCCCCCGATTTATGTCCTGTGTAGACAAATCCATGCTTGGAAGTTGTTGTTTCCAATCACATTTACCTATTGGAGTTGTAGATTCTGCTGAATTTATGGAAAATGTGTATGCCAGGCCTTAACACTTGGTGAGGGTAGCATCCTGTGAACTTGTTTAGATCCATTTTCCATCTTGGAATAATGCTGGCTAGCAGATCCTTGCACAGTGCTCATCACATTCTCTCTTAAGCATTACGGAGGTCACTCAGGTAGCCGGGAGATCCAGGGAAAAGTGGAAGGCTACCAGTTTAAGAGTGAAGGAAAGGTTATTGTTTTCACAGATCAGAATCCAATCCTTTTGTCCTCTGGTCTTTACATTAGTTTGATATGGGATGATATTCTTCTCCAAAATCATATCATTCTATTTGAAATGAATTTAGTCTTAAGACTAATCTTACACTAAGAAGCCTAGTCAGCAGTAGAGATTAGCACATAATTAATAGAGTCATGCTCTGCGGAGCAGAGTAGGCAGAGATCTGAGTTGGCAGTGAAGGGGTTGGGACCATCTGTAGTGCCCATATTCTTGTGGGCACCCGGAAGAACACTAGTCTTTAGTTGTGACATGTGATCTGCTCAATTAGTGACCACTGTGCACACTGAATGCCTGATCAGGGTTAGAAGTGAGACTAAAGAGGAGGAGAAAGGCTCACTCCAGTACTGTAAATATTTGATCAAATATAGGAACACCTACTATGTACCGAGTTAATTACAGATGCTTGGGGATAGTGGGGTGAACAAGCACCTGCCCCTGTGGAACTCACATTGTAGTAGAAGGGACACAGAGGAAAATAAATAGTTTAAGGCAGTAAAAGATGAAAGAAAACTGGGGCACTTGGGTGGCTTAGTCACTTAAGCATCCGACTTTGGCTCAGGTCATGATCTCGCAGTTCATAAGTTCAAGCCCCATGTCAGGCTCTGTGCTGACAGCTCAGAGCCTGGAGCCTGCTTTAGATTCTGTGTCTTCTTCTCTCTCTCTGCCCCTCCCCGGCTTGCACTCTGTCTCTGTCTCTCTGTCTCTGTCTCTGTCGCAGGAAATGAATAAACATTAAAAAAAAAAAAAAAACTGTAGTGAGGCAGTGTGGTGGGCTAGCCAGACTTGGTAAGGTAGTCACTAAGGCATGACCCAGGCCAGATGAGAAGCTACTTTAGAGCTTTTCCTGCAGAAGGACTTTGAGTCCAGAGATGCTGATGAAGAAATGGCCTTTGGGTATTCAAGGAACAAAAGAGAATCTTTGTGGCTGCAGCTTGCCAAGATAAGAGAGGGGAACGTAAGGTGAAGTTGGAGAGAGAGAGTAAAGCAAAGTTGAGAAACGGAGATCCCAGGAATGAATTCATCTTGAGAATATTGATTCATGATAAAGTCAACTGTGCATCTGTGTTTTAAAAGTGAAATTACCGTATTTTGCAGTTTTAAGGACAAAACTGGGGGCTCAGTAGAATAACTAGGAATAAGTAGGCTGTCTTATGTGGAGAATAGTAGCAAAATGGGGGAGCTTCAAAGCCTAGTGTTTGACATGCTATTACCAAGCTGTTCATATTGGAGTATTGCCAGTAGTAACACCAGTACATTTATGTAGGCTTTTAAAAATGATGGCAGACTCCTTTTAAAATACTGAAGGAGCTGAGTAGATCTTTGTTGCTAAGAAGTCAACTTGACCGAATTCTTAATTCTCCCCTCTGCTCCTCTTCATACTGTTCTGTGCTTCCCTATCTTTTGTGGCAGAGGGGAGCATGGATCTCCTAAAAGACAGCCTTAACCTTCATTTGGGGATTTGTGCTGCTTAATTACGGTTTCCTTTCCCATGAAGGTGGCTGTGTGTCGTTGAATGCTTGCCTATAAGATAAGCTATGTCTGCAAATAAAAACCATCTCAGGAAGCCTCCCCATTTCAGGGAATCATCAGGATGCCGGCACAATCTGCAGGTGAAATTTAATTTTGTATTCAAATTAACAAACCCATGCAGTTTGCTTGGAGACACCAAGTGATGGGGCACACAGCTCAACCATAAATATGGACATTTTCCCATTTCAGTTCTGTTTCGTTTGGAATACAGTGGATATTGAGGCATTGTGGAGATGTGCCAGACATCTGGGCCTCTGACACTCCTGGACTCCAAGAAGTTCTCAAGTCTTTAAATTCCATCAGAGGCCTGCAGCTTACTGTTCATATTATAAACAGCAAAATCTAGGGCACATAAGTTTACTGGTCTTCTTTTCTTTTGGCAGAGTTAAGATGCTCTGGTTTCAAGGAAATAGCACGCAACTTGCCAAATACTCCTTTCGACTCCTCTTGAGAAATCGTTCTGCCTCTAAGACTGTTCTGCCTGTGCTGACCTTATTTACAAAGGTACAGAATGAAAAAGTAAAATGACTACCTCAAAAACAAAAAAGTATTATAATGTTGGATGAAGAGAGTTGTACATTTAAGAAAGGAGAAAAGTTGGAAGAAAAGCAATGGAATAAACTTTCCTCACACCTGCTCCTCCATTTTTTCAGATCCACTTACAACAGCACTACTCTCTTTTCTTTTAATCATTTGTTTATTTTGAGAGAGAGAAAGTGTGCATGTGCGAGCAGGCAGGCAGAGGGAGAGGTGGAGAGGGAGAGGGGAAGAGAGGGGGGGGGAGAGAGAGAGACAGACAGAGAGAGAGAGAGAGAGAGAGAGAGAGAGGGAGAGAGAATCCCAAGCAGGCTCCATACTATCAGCATACCCTCTTTTCTACCCAGATACCTCACTGTCTCACCATTTCCACTTAGGAAACTAATATATTTAATAGTCATTTGATCCCTACATCAGAAGAAAGAACTATCAGAATAGATGGGGTTTATAAACATGTCACTTAGAAATACAGTTAATTATTGTCATTTGTGGTAGTTCTGTTCCATAAAGTCACCACAAACACTGAATTAGCAAACACTAAACTGTTGCTCCCAGGGGAAATACAGGTTCAATTCCTGTGAGCTTCTGGCCACAATGTTTTGGTCAACTGATTGATACATAACCTTGTTTAACATATGTTTCTGTTTAAAGACACTTAGTATATATTGTTGATTCATTAGCAAATGCATGGCCAAGGGCTCCGTATCTGATGCCTAAACCAAGTTTATCTAACACAGTATTTTCTCTGTAAGGCACATCACAGCCTTCTTGTGCTTAGAAACACTAGAAAGCACTTCAGCAGTGTGTGGGGGGACGGTTCTAGATAGCAAAATCAACAAAAAGCACAAACATGAAAAAAGCATGGCCATCAGTAGATCATGAAGAGGCTACTTGGTGACAATAGGAGACCTGAAACAAGAGGCAGATCATTGTCTTGTTTGACCTCAGCTGGGAATGTACACTTTGGGTAACTCAAGTTTTTCCCTTCTCTGTGCAAGTCCTCAGATATCTTTGAATGACTGCAGAAGTACCACAAGTAAGTTGCAGTAACAGGCAACTCTGCAAATACCAAAGCCACTAGTAACAAGGATTGACATTGCCTGTTTTCTTATCCCTAACACTAGTTTGAAGCCATCACTGTTTAAAAATTTTAAGAGCTTCCCCCCCCCGAAATTTATAATACAAACATTACTGAATTTCCTTTTGCTAGTTAACATTTCTTTGTGTGACCTATAATCAAGGAAAGAAATAAAGTACAGGGTGATAGACTTAACTTTAGTGAATAATAGTCCCGATTCAAGCAAAAAAGCTCTCTTGTTTATTAGGTTTTTCAGATTTCAGGCATTTTAGCAACGTACAAATATCTGATGGCTGTCAGATCAAAGTTTAAGTCATTTCTAAAACTGATTTTCTTGGGGCGCCTAGGTGGCTCAGTCGGTTAAGCATCCGACTTCAGCTCAGGTCATAATCTCATGAGTTGGAGCCCTGCCTCAGGCTCTGTGCTGAACGTTTGCTCAGAGCCTGGAGCCTGCTTCAGATTCTGTGTCTCCTTCTCTTTCTGCCTCTCCTCCACTCATACTCTGTCTCTCAAAATTAAATAAAATAATAAAACTGATTTTCTTGGTGAGGCTAGTTTATCTATAATACTCTTCATATCCATAAGTATACATTGCATTGTTGGAAAATATGGAATAAAAATATTTCATCTGTGTCTACAGACGAGAAATGTGTATGAGAATTAACTGCAAAAATAAAATAATCCCTGAAGGTTAATGGTGCTCAGTCAGCCTAACAATTCTGCATTATTTGTCAGTTTGAACAACAGCCAAGTTAGCCAAAAACATTTGCAAAAGAAAAGAAAAGAAACACACTAATCTTCCATTTAGCTTAAAATTTGTATTGAATCCTTGATTTGAGTCATTAGGCATGTAATAAGATTGGGCAATCCCTGAGCCATTCACAGAGAGGAGGGACAGGATGCACTGATGGACTCACCCTCAAGTCAATAGGGAAGAGGGATAGGATACGCTGACGGACTCAGCCTGTCATGTTCCACTCTTTTTGTTCAGGGATGGAGTTAGCAACTGCTGAGAGTGGCCTCTGTGAGGTAGAATCACAGAATTCCTGTGATACAAGAAAGGCTAGTGGGACGGCCAACCAAACAAATGTCCATCTATTTCAGGGACAGAGTGAATAAGTGCTCGTTTAGTGCCATGGAAATCCTAGAGAAAAATGTTTGAATGGTCCAGACCACTGGTCTTTTTCAGTTCATAGGCCTCTTTAAGATCTGATGAACCTTTCCTCATAAAAATACATAAACACATGATAATTTGCACAGACCTCCATATTTACAAAAACAGAAAACATGATCTAGGTTCTACCGAAGTTTTTTTACTATAAAAACAAAACGTTGCTATAGTTGGTCCTTCTGTAGTTTAGCTTGTTCCTGTTTTGCATTTGCTCTTAAAATCCTTGGTTGGGGGGCACCTGGCTGGCTAGGTTGAGCATCCGACTTCGGCTTAGGTCTTGATCTCATGGTTCATAAGTTCAAGCCCCACCTTGGGCTCTGCGATAGCACGAATCCTGCTTGGGATTCTCTCTCTTTCCCTTTCTCTCTGCCCCTACCCAACTTGCATTCTTGCTCTCTTTCTCAAAATAAATAAATAAACTTTAAAAAGAAAATAAATAAAATCCTCTGTTGGGGGTCCCTGGGTGGCTCAGTTGATTAAGCATCTGAATCTTGATTTCGGTTCAGGTCATGGTCTCATGGTTTGTGGGATCAAGCCCCACATTAGGCTCTGCATTTATAGCACAGAGCCTGCCTGGATTTCTCTTTCTCCCTCTCTCTCTCTTCCCTTCCCCCACTCATGCAAGCTTGTGCACTCTGTTGTTCTCTCTCAAAATAAATAAATGTAAAAAAAATTCTGTTGACTCTTTGTAACTTTCTCAGAAAATTTCAACATGATTATCTTGAAACATAACAGACTTTTCACAATCTGTTTATTGATAATGCTCATAATAAATGATGGACCTAATTCTCTGAAGCAGGAAGTTAGGGCCAGAAAGACCGTTCTGAAGAAAAACTGCCTTTTGAGGATCTGGGTCCTTATTTTAAAACAAGCTGGGAGTGAAGCTGGAGGAGGGGCCTTTCTTTTATATAACAGCTCACCTCTTCCTGTCATGTTAAAAAGCAGGTTTTATATAAGCATCGGTGAGTCTATTTTGAGCTCATGCAAGAGAACCTATAGCTAGTCACTGTTCACAGAGTCTAGTGCTGAGAAGATTCTGAAATCTGCCAGAGATCCATAGCATTCTCAATAGATTTCCCCACTAGGTGGTTAAAGAATACAAACAACAGGCACTAAAACCTGTGTGCTCCTCGGGTGTAGAATCAACCTGGGAAGCTTATTGCTGACGCTTGTCATGAGAAAACAGGCAAACCATTAAATAGAGCTGGTACAGACATGACTCGAAGTAAATAGAGATTTCTCCCTTTTTGAAGGTGGGGCAATCACTATCTAACTCCATCTCAACGAGTTTATTCCTGTGGACTGATTAGGAAAGTCAGGCAGGCGGCTCAGACGCTCGGCTGTTCTGGTGATGTCAGCCAGGCCAGAAAAGTGCTCCTGACACAGGAAGGACAAAGCCCTTGGACTGGAGTCAATGAAAGATAATCTTCCCCAATATGATTTAGATAAAGGTAGTAACAAAAAAAATATAAGCATCTAAATTTATGGTGTGTCTGTGCATATACACATATATGCTAAATCTAGATGCTTACTGTGTTATCCATGTATATGTGATACGTACATAGGTGTATATAATGTATACACACATATGTGTGTAACAGATAAAAGCATCTAACTTTAGTATATATGTGTATACATTTATGTATAGGTAGATTTATTTATCGTGAAAAATCAAAACCACTAAAAAAGTGCTGACAGCCCATTTACCATGAAACTCTAGCTATTTATAGGATTCTATGGCAATGTTTTGCTTTGGAAATAAAACAGTATAATTAACCTGGTAAAAAAAAAATCCTTCAAAATAAGCATAATCTGCTTCTTGTGGTTTTTGTCAGGCTACATGTCATTCTTTGGATTTAATGGCTTTATTTTTTCCTTCCTGTAGGATCCATGTCCCCTTTGTGATGAAGCCAAGGAAGTTCTGGAGCCTTATAAAAACAGGGTAACACCGGTTTTCCCCTCCGCTATCTGCAAGTAGAGCATTCCTATCCAATCTTCATAAGCCGAAGTGGTTGAAAGCAAAGGAGCAATTAACATTAATTTATGTAGAAAAATTTTTTAGCATTCCAAGACCCAAAAAATAACCTCTCTCAGGCTTTCCTGACACTTCAGGACACACCTTGCTAATGGATGCACAGAATAAGCCAAGCTAAGGCACAGATGCTCACAGACACAGTTCAAAGCTCTAGGGACTGGATGTTGAGATGCTCCACATAGGTTCTCAGGAAAGGAGCTTGGTGGTGCCACTCCCGCTGCTCACAGTGCGTCATGGCTCTAGAAAGGCCAAACACTGAACACTGTTTTCACTTTTCACCTTCTTTCATGAAAGCAAAAGTCCCATTCTGATTGGTTTTCTCAGTTAGCAAAATGGGTACTAATGTAGGTCTTTCATAACAGCCAAGTGGCCTGATGCAAACTTTCAAAAAGCAGGGGACACCTGCCTAACAGAGTGTGGCTTTATGTATATGGGATGGATAGTGTAGGTAGTACAGAGTGTCTGCCTGGACCCTTTCTTTAGGAAGAGATTAAATGATTTTTCATTTAAATTTTGTTTCTACTCTTCAGAGAGAGATTTCAGTGCTAATTTCCACCAAACTCATTACCCCAAAGTAATTTCCTCTGAGCAGTGCTGGTTTTCTTACTCTCTTAATATGAATCAAAGCTAACGAGGAGGTGCAATGTTTATATTTTCTTTAAACTTTGGTCCCCATTCCTTTTATCTTACTCTTTCATTTCTATGGAAGTGTTTTCCTGTAGCAAACCATGACACCTTTCATGTTCTCACATGCAAGGCACATCTGTCTTGATTCTCAGCTTCCCGGTTGGGATATATTTTATTTCACTGGAAATGGAGTGGTGACCTGATGCTGAACGTTAATAGGTGTGACAGAAAAATAGCCAAACAGAGAATTAAGGAATATAATGAAATCAATTAAGATGTGGAAATCAGGAACATGAGATCACGTGGGACCTCAAACAGACCACAGCAAAACCCTCCACATGAGAGCAAGTCTGGGCATCAGGTTGACACCGTGGCTGTTGTATCATTCTGTGGTCTCCAAAATTCAGAGCTTTAGTCTGTCTCTGTTTCAGTTTGTTTTACAGGAGGTGGACATCACACTTCCAGAAAACTCTGCTTGGTATGAAAGGTATAAATTTGACATCCCCGTCTTTCATTTGAATGGCCAGTTTCTGATGATGCATCGAGTAGACATCTCAAAACTTGAAAAGCAGCTCCAGAAACTTGAGCAGCAAGGTTTATGATCCTCCACCCTCTCTGTCCAGATGGCATCTTCCTGCGGACATGATCATGGCTTTTCACACACCCTACCAACGTTCTAGACTAGGTGGTGCCCAATAAATGTGACCTTGCTTTTCCAACTGGTGGCAGTACTGATGTGGGAACGGTTTACCTGTGGGCATTTTATAAAATGAGAGGAGTGTATGGCAGCATGAGGATGATGGAGGGTGGAAGAAGTCTGTTTTATTTATTTTTCCCCTTTGTATTAATATGGAAGCATTTCACATTCACACTGGACAGTGCAGTTTATAGGAAGGCTCTGCATCCCTGCTGCTGCCGCCCTAAGGGCTTAACTTTTTAATGAAAGAATAAATGCTCTTCCACTCAGTAGATAAAGTGAAATGTGAATTGTTAATAACTGTGCACAGTCAATAAAGGGATGTTTTAACAAATACATCTGCATGAAGCCTATTTCAGTGGGATTTAATAATACCTGTTTAAAATTAGAATTCTTTTTTTTGGAGGTAGAAGAGAATAATTATCCTAGTGAAAAAGGCTTCATTTGAGAAAAACAAAAAAAGGACATAAATTTCAAAAATGTATATAAGAATCTCAACATGCTTTACACGTAGTTAGTGAATTGATTCATAATATTTGAGGGCTGCCTTTGATGGTTATTCACTCATCATCAATGGAGTTAATTCAAATTGTAAAACAGTATCAGGTTTTAATTTCTTGGAGAAAATTCACTTCTGAACATAACTGGACAGACATGTCATCTAAAGACAATATTCTTCACCATTTATGTAAAGTATTAAAAATGTAGTTGTGTACCCTGCTTTATATTTAGGCAGGTTTGACCAATATAGCGATAGCTTCATTTTAAAACAAAATTGCCTTTTTCTCTTAAAATCACATCACTGTAATTTCTTCTATAATGAAATTCTTTTGTGAACTATTTTAGTGAATTTGGATATTGTGAGTCACTTGGCTAGATTTTAATTTGAGCAGTATGATTTAGTCTTAGAAATTCCAGAATATTAGAGCTGGCCAACTTTATACATGATCTAGTCCCACCCCCTCATTTCACACACAATGAGAAATCTGACATTCAGAGAGTTTCAAGGACCTAGCCTAAGGTAATCCAGCCAGTCAGCTACCAGACCAGGTCTTGCAACCCAGCCTGAATTCCCAGTGCTACCTGCACTCACTGTAGGGACCTCCTTATGTACGTCACATACAACATCCTTGACCATTCTGTACTCAACACAGATTTGGGAGCAACTTAAAAGGTCTCGCAAAGTGACAAGAGGGGGGAAAAAACCTACAATTGAATAGCAGTGCTTATAATTTATAAATTTCCGTAACACATCTTATTTGATAGTATTCATTGAGCCCTGTGGCAGGCAATATTCTGGGATGATCCCAGCAAACCCTCACACTCATATAACCCCCACCCCCTTTGAGTATAGGTGGAACTCACTGAATTTGATGAAATATCACTGCTGTGATTATGTTACATCATATGGCAAAAGGAAGATTATCCTGCTTGGGCCTGATCTCAGCAGGTGAACCCTCTCAAAGCAGAGTTCTCTCTGGCTGGTTGCAGAAGAAATCTGTGATGTGCTCCAGCTAGCCTGGAAGAAAGCAAGTATCAGTGTTGTGGACTGCCTAGTGAGGCCACATAGCAAGAAGCTGTGGGTGGCTGCTAGGAGCTGAGAGTAGTTACTGGTCAACAGCTGGCAGGAAAATGGGGACATGAGTCCTACAGCTTTGAGAAATGAATTCTGCCAACAATCCAGTGAGCCTAGAAAAGGATCCTGAACTCCGTGTGAGAACCTGAGCCTTCAATAACACCTTGATGTCAGCTCAGTGAGACTCGGATCAGAGAATTCAGCCTCATCATACAGAACTTCTAACCTGCGGAAATTGAGATATTATGGGCGCCTGGGTGGCTCAGTCAGTTAAGCGTCCCATTTCGGCTTAGGTCATGACCTCACTGTTTGTGAGTCTGAGCCCTGCACTGGACTCTGCACTGGACTCTGCACTGACAGTGAAGAGCCTGCCTGGGATTCTCTCTCTCTCTCCTTCTCTCTGCCCATCTCACTTCCTCTCAGTCTCTCTCAAAAATAAATAAACTTAAAAAAAAAAAAGAAAGAAAAGACACTCAGATGAATGTGTGTTGTTTCAAGCTACTAAGTCTGTGGTCAATTGTTACACAGCTATAGAGATCTAAGAGAAGTCCCCATAACAGTGATGCACGATGGCATGTGGTAGGAGCACAATAATGAATGAGTCTATGTCGTAGACCATCACTGTCTCCTGGGGAGCGAGGGGAGGCAAGTTAATAAAGCAGTGATGGCTGGAACTGAGACATGTATAAAACGGCACAGCAGCTCCATGGGGAAAGTAGCGAGAAGTCTTCACAGAAAATTAGACCCAGGTTTTGATGTTTGACTAGGAGCAATAGACTGGGGCTGGGAATAAGGAGGATATTCCATTGTGAAGGAACAGCATGTAGAAAAATGAGAATATGCAAGGGCATGGCATGTTTAGAAAACTGCAGGTGGTTTTGTGCGGCTGGAGTAAAGAACACGAAACCCAAATAGACTGGGGTCTACACTATGAAGGACCTCGGGTAATAGGTTTTTTGCCCTCTTGTAACCATGTCCACCTTTACTTCCTGTCCTCATCTCGAGTTAGCCCTTCGGGTTCAGGGTACCTTCCGGGTATCTGGCCTCTCCTTGGTCCTTGGAGTCCTCAAACATGCTAAGCTCAGCAGTGCCCCCAGCAGCCCTGCAGCACATTCACGTCTTCAAGGCAAGGGGAGAGGGGGCCATAGGCAAGACGGCCCATTGGTGTGTCTGGGCATGCCCTGTTCCTCCCCGCTGCAGGCATCCTAAGAGCTGTGTGTCCCCTGGGTCCTAGGGTTACTGATCCTTCTCCTGGGCCACCAGTTGGAAGAGTTCCAAGAGTTTAGAGTCTGCTGAGGAAGAGAGAACCCATGGGCTGGTCAGAGACTCTGGAAGTTTGTTCTTTCCAAGCACTTTCTGCCTAAGTATAGGCATGTGTTTATAGGTGTAGAGGAAGTACAGACGCTTCTTCCAAACAACACATTTCTGACATGAGAATTTCAAACAAGTAGGGCTGCCTGGGCTCAGTCAGTGAAGCATCCGACTCTTGATTTCAGATCAGGTCATAATCTCACAGCTGGTGAGATCAAGCCCTACATCTGCCTTTTTGCTGACAGCAAGGAACCTACTTGGGATTCTCTCAGTCCCTCTCTATCTGTCAAAATAATAAAAACATTAATAAAAAAAAGAATTTCAAACAAGTAAATAAAACCCCACAGATACTTACAGGGTGTTAAAGTGTTGGCTGGAGCACCATGAAACAGTAGGTGTTACATTCCAAAGGAGTTACTAGATCACATAAAGACTACTAGAGACTGAGGAGACAGGATATTTGGAGAATTTTTTTCTTTCTTAAGAAAAGTGTTCTCTCACTTCTCACCCAAGTAAAAGGTTGGGGTCACCTAATGTCAAGAGAAAGGGATGTACGTGGGACTCATCAGAAAGCCTGATGTGTGACCCAAGGTAGGGAGAAAGAACACGGTTGTCTAACTTCTGGCTGGCGGGTCAGGTGAGAGATGAGCTAGCGAGCCACTATGGCTGCAGAGTGAAGGAGACCTGCCATTGCTCTGAGCTTCTCCAGGAGAACAGGTCAGAGGTGGGCCCAGTGTGAGAGAAGGCAGGCTGAGGGAGCCCTGGGAGAGACGGAGGGGTAGAATCCTGGGTTCCTAGGGGCCAAGGAAGCAAGCAGCCATGCACATGGAGATCACATTTGCCTAAATAAAGGGAACTGCAGGTGAAACATCTCCCAAGACCCCATAGAAGCCTCTGTGAAATGTCTGCTTTAAATGTTTACTAGGCCCAAGAGACAGGAGGCCAGCTCACAACTTCACTGCTCAGCGACAACACTCCTGCCCCGACCACATTTTCTGCCTTCCCCTACCCCAGTTCTAGAAGAACCAGAGCTTCCAGGAGCAAGGAAAGAAAGGTCTTCCCCTTCCACAGCTTCCCCCTAGCCCATGGCTTCACACAGCACTGCAGGTAAGACAACTAAAGCATATTCCAACTTTCAGTTTGTGACACAGCAACAGACAAACTAATCACAGTTTAAAGTGAACACAGTGGGACACCTGGGTGGCTCAGTCGGTTGAGTGGTTGAGCGTTCCACTTCAGCTCAGGTCATCTCATGAGTTTGTCAGTTCGAGCCCCGCAATAGGCTCACTGCTGTGAGCCTGTGAGCACGGAGCCCAACTCGGATCTTCTGTCACCCTCTCTCTGCCCCTCTCCTGCTTGTGCTCTCCCAAAAATAAATAAATACTTAAAACAATAAAAATAGGGGTGCCTGGGTGGCTCAGTCAGTTGAGCATCCAACTTCAGCTCAGGTCATAATCTCACAGCTCATGGGTTCGAGCCTCTCATCGGGCTCTGTGCTCATAGGTAGCTCAGTGCCTGGAGCCTGCTTCAGATTCTGTGTCTCCCTCTCTCTCTGACCCTCCCCTGCTCATGCTGTCTCCCTCTCTCAGAAATAAATAAAACATTAAAGAATTTTAATAAATAAAAATAAAACAATAAAAATAAAGTGACCACAGGACTTTCTGTTGGCTGAGAATACTAGGAAGAATCCTGAAACTACTGATTTTCATTTTTGCCCTTAAAAGAGTAAGAAATTCTACCAGTGATACATTGTAGAAGGCCAGCAGGAGACATAAATAAAGATGCTCTCTGATTGTATTCCATTTTCAGAGTATTGATTGTATGTACCTAATGTTGTTTTTTTACCGATAAATCTTTTGTCAATCTACTTATTAATTCATATTTGAGAAAGGAATGTGGTCATGTGACTAAGAATCCTGGAGGCCTTTAGTAATCCCTCTGTTTCAATAGCTGAAAAACAGAAAGGTAGATATCTAGAAACACGGCATCTAAAAGATAGTTTGACTATCCCACTGTTGCTAAGTATCAGACAATGTTCAATTATTATAGTTGTTTTTATACTCTTCCTTTTGTAAATCACATTTGCAGGCATCAATATGTTTTTACATAAAGACCAATTTTGACTCAAGAAGCTCATCATTGGGGCGCCTGGGTGGCTTAGTCGGTTAAGCGTCCGACTTTCGCTCGGGTCATGATCTCGCGGTTCGTGGGTTCAAGCCCCGCGTCGGGCTCTGTGCTGACTGCCAGCTCGGAGCCTGGAGCCTGTTTCAGTCTGTGACTCCTCTCTCTCTGACCCTCCCCTGCTCACGCTGTCTCTCTCTCTCCTAGAAACAAATAAAAACATTAAAAAAATTAAAAAAAAAAAAAAAGAAGCTCATCATAACGTTCCCCCACTTCGAAGGAAATAATAATATAAACTTCCCTCTTTTTTTCCTAAGCTAATGCTTTAAAAAGAAGTGCAAGCACCTGGGTAGGCAGGCATCTAATTCTAATCAATTAGGCATCTAACTTCAGCTCACGTCATGATCTCACAGTTCGTGAGTTTGAACCTTTCATTGGGATCTATGCTGACTGTGCAGAGCCTGCTTAGGATTTTCTATCTCCCTCTCTCGGTCTATCTCTCTCTCTCTCTTTCCCTCTCAAAATAAATAAGCAAACATTTAAGCAATAAAATAAAATAAAAAGGAGTGGAATAAACACTGAGTTTGGGACTGCACACTGCTGCTCTTGGTTACAGTGCTGCTTTCTTCCAGATGTCTCATATAGCATTAAAAGGGCTTACTGGAAAACATATCGCTTTGGCCAATTTATTGCAGGAAGCAGGGGCTCACTCAGACTAAGGTTTTTCTGTTTGTTTATAATAGATGCAGCAACTCATGGAAGTCTGACAATAGGAATCACCATGGGGCTGGGCTGCAGGAAACACTCTTGGAGAGCCACAGAAATGGAGGCAGCACCCTTGACACAGTGCCTCAGCCTCTTTCTTTCCCTTTCCCCTCCTGACTCACCGGCTCCCCTAATTACTCACAGTATCTCCTTTCTCATCACTGCAGCTTTCCTGTGCCCACCATTTCTGCTGATCCTTGTGCTCAGCAATACAGTGGTCTGGGTCTCTCCATTTTGCTATTCTTAAATTCTGAAAGAGGGATTTTACTCAGCTTGTATTTTACTACCAGTCACCCAAGTCATGTTGGCGGATTGGAACTATGGCAGAAGCTACCCTTAGATCAGGTGCCCATCCTGGACCCAGTCAGCTCTGGGAGCCAAGGTGAGATGGTAAGCAAATCAGTCACTGCCCACTCAGCAGAGACTGAAAGCATGGCTAGCAATGATCAATAGCTCTTGTACACACGCAGAAAGTCTGAGAGCATGTCGCTCCATCATATTCAAGAGAAGTCAAGAGGAGCAGTTTCTAAGTTGATTTATGTCCTACTCATGGGAGTAATGAGGACTTGAACCAGGGCAATGGGAGTGAGACAGAAAGAGGTATCAAGACTTATTTCAGAGAGAGGTTGACAAAACTTCAAGACTGACTGGAGAGGTGTTGGGGAGAGTTGAATAGAGGATAGCATGAAGTCTGAGATGACTGCCAGCCTTCTTGCAGTGGCTACTGGGTAAATCCTAGTACTTACTATTCCTTGAGATGGAGAGTATAAAAGGAAGGGGAGGTTAGTTTTTGGTTGTGCTTGGTGGATGGGAAAGGTGGGATGTGGTGAATTTGCCATGCCTGTGAGATACCCAGTAAAGATTAAAGCTGAAAATTCCAATCAGAGGTCTGGGCTGGAGACACAGATCTGAGAGTCTCCAGAATATGGCTAGAACTGCATCCATCTAGCACAGGCAATGAAAAGTGGGCTAGGAATAAGCCCAGAGAAATACTAAAATTGACCACATGGCCAGAGGAAAAGCCAGGGAGGAAAAACAGTAAGAGGGGTGGAGAAAGGTCATCCAATTTGTATTCTTTGCAGCCTTTGGTTATATGATAACACCATGCACTATTCTGAGCAGTGAGGACAGAGCAGCAGAAGGACAGTCATGGGTCCTACTCAGGGTCTTGCATTCTAGGGGGAGAGATAAGCAAGAAAGCTATCACATCAATGGAAAAGAGCCATTTCTGGAAAGTTAGAAAAGGGAATTTTTTCCCAGAGTAGTTGACAGTATTTAATGTCAAAAGAGCGAGGGAGAGGAATTAAGAGAAGACACTGGATATGAAAATTGGGATACCAGTACTGTGTTAGGCTAAGTAATGGCCCCCAAAGGTATCCAGGTCCTAATTCCCTAGAACCTATGAATGCTACCTTATACACAAAGGGACTTTGCAGATGCCAATAAGTTAAGGATCTTGAGATAGGGAAATGATTCTGGGTTATCCAGGTGGGTTCTAAATGTAACCACAAGTGTCCTCATAAGAGGCAGACAGAGGTACTAGAGAAGAGGAAGCATGAGATATGACAACAAAGCAAGAGGCTAGAATGATACAAGAAAGGGGTCATGAGCCAAAAAATGCAAGTGGCCTCCAGAAGCTAGAAAAGACAAAGAAACAGATTCTCCCCTAGAGTCTTCAAAAGGAACATGGGTTGCCAACATCTTGACTTTAGCCCAGTGAAAGTGATTTAGGGCTTCCTCTGGCCTATGGAACTATAAAAGAATAAACTTATATTGTTTTACACCACCAAGTTTGTGGTAATTTGTTACAGCAGCAATAAGAAACTAATACAAATGGTAACTCGATCATCTTAAGAGCAATTTTGGTAGGGAAAAGGAAGAAGATATAGCCTGAAAGAAAATTGCATAGGATGGTAAGCGGAAGGTTCAGAAAAGACTAGAATATCTATCTTTCAGAAAGTTTTCAAACATATCTTGTTTAAAAGAGACAATTAAGAGGAAGAAAAAGTGTTAGAAGAGCTGAAGAGTCGATTAGTCGGTTAGCTCAATACCCGACCATAACCTTTAGCTTATCTTAGAAGAGCTAAGCATTTGGGCAGCAGAGTTCAGGGTCTTCCAGAGTGACCATGACACTGGAGAGTAGACCACGCAACCCATCCTCATCCACAGATGCATGTACCAGACCCAGGCTCTTGATCACCACAGAAACCAAAATATTTTGACACTGGGACCCAGAATCCTGCACCCGCCAGAGATCTCCTATCTATTAATTCAGAAATGCATGATGAATACTGAGGCACTGTCAACAGAGAATGGTCTCATCTGACCAGTCTTTTATTTAGACGTGGATGTTTAGCATTTAACCTCCCCTCTCTTGTTTAAAAAGAATGAGTACCAAAGCCAAAGTAGTTTGGAGTTATAAAGACTAGAAGGACATAAAGCTTCGGGAGAAGGGGAAAACATTAAGATCACACAAAAGACAGAGAAGAAAAGCTCATAGGAGCAGCACCAGCCAACAGAATAAACACAATAAGAAGAATCCAGCCATAGGCCCACATTGAGTGTCAAAGGCATCCTTTCCTCATGACAAAATGTTATATTTAACTATTCCTGATGGAAAGTTTTCACTCTTAGAAATAGGGTAGACCTAATATTAATCTCAACTTTTCTTAATAATTCGGAACCACTAAGAAATAGAGAGGATACAAGTTAAAGGCAAGTTCAGCCTATGGCCTCATTGTGCACACAATTCAACAACACAATCCAACTCCTTTGGGAAATCCTGATGGGCTTTACTGCAACACAGAAGACCCCCAGCAATGATCCCAATTTTTTTTAATTTTTAAAGTTTATTTATTTATTTGTGTGTGGGGGGGGTACAGACAGGGAGAGAGAGAGAATCCCAAGCAGCCTCTGCACTGTTGTCAGCATAGAGCCCAGTGTGGGGTTCAATCCCACAAACTGTTATATCGTGACCTGAGCCAAAATCAGGAGTTGAATGCTTAATCGACGGAGCCCCCCCAGGTGCCTCCCCTACCTCAAGTCCTCTTGACAAGGTCAACCCATGCCCTGCCCACTAAGGGAAGAAAGAGAGAAACAGACTAAAGAAACCACCTCCCTCAAAACTGGGCTAAAATGTACAAGTGCATCATGGGACTAAGTTAAACTGGCAGCTGAGAAACTCCCTTATGCCTTGAACAGCCAAGGGAGGCACTGTCATCTGTTTTTTGTTACGAATGTAATGCTAAGAAGTGAAAATGGGCGTCTGTTCATGAGCTGGTAAAAAAAGAGGTATTAGAAGTTGGGAAAGAACTGCCAGAGGAGCTAAGTTTCAGGACTTAACTCCACCTCCCTCTATGTTCTCTTTGTAGTTATCCCAAAGTAAGGCCAGCATCACTCTTTTAAGGTCGAAGGAGATTAAGACATTCAGAAATCAGATTGTGGGATTTATTCCCATTGTGAATGCTGACTTCTAGTATCAGCCTTTTGTTCTGCATCACAGCTCTCATCTTGCAAACTAGCAAGATTCTTGAATTTGTCAAGGATCCTGTTTTGTGAAGCATTTTCAAGTTAGAGTTTTTAGCAATGTCACATTTCTCTAAGCCCTTAATAAAGGAAAGGTTGAGAAGGCAAGAGAAGCCATGGAGTTCTCACCTATCAGCATAAAACAACCTCCCAGCTGGCAGGTACAGGCCAACATGTCCAGAGGGATCAGTCTTTGAGTTACCAAAGGTTTTTTTTTTCCCCTTTAAATCTCTTTACCTTACCAAGCAACTATAACAGCTAAAACATAATTATCTATTCCCCCCTTTAGCTTGATTCCTTTAAAATGGTATTTTCTATTTGTATATGTGTGATTACCCAGAAAATGCAATATTGCATTTCTTGATGTGTTTTATAATCTAAACACAAAGTGAGACCAAAGGATGCCTTCAACAGAAATAAAGGACACTGCTGTCATTCTCCATAAATTTTCCAGGAGTAAGCAAGAGCAGAACATAAAATTACAAATACTGAGGAAGAAGCATCACTTTGCCAATGGTGCAGAGCCTACAATTATGTGCAATTCTCTACTTAGACTTTTTACTTATGCTGAACATTGAAAAAAAGATAAATGATTGGGAGGAGAAAAGGGAAAAGGGGAAATTCAAACACTGAATGTAAGGGCTTCATTTAAGTGGAGATGTCGCTTCACCCTAAAAGGGCAGGTAAGAGTCTAATAACCCCATGGGCACCCTATTGTCATTTTTTTTAAAACCATGAATTTGGGATCTTTATAAATCTTCCTTTTTGTTATGAAGTCAAGAATGATTCACAAAACATGATCACTTTTCATTGGTATGTTTTAGTGCTCTGACTGGTTTTGCATATCTGGAAAAGATACATCTTCAAATGTTGGAAAGAAATCTTCTTCTTCTCTGCCAAGTCCAAGTCCGTAATATGATCCTTTTCTGTCAGTGCCAGCACCATCAGATAGGTAGACGTGCCTTGCTTGGTTAGAAGTATGATGAGATTTTTAGCAGGAACAAGAATGTAGTTAGAGACCCGGATTAAAACAGGTTCAGCACACCTTACAAATTCTCAGTTCTGTCCTGGAAGGGTCCCCTTGAACCCCAGCCTGACTGTGGGACTCATTCAGGGAAGACATCCTCCTAAATCAGAAGTCTCAGGAAAGGGAGAGAGGAAGCCTTTAAGACAGACTACAGTAGGTGACATTTAGATAAGACTAGAAGGGTGCAAGGCTTTGGCCTCTTGAGATTACAGGGGTCTTCTCCAACCCCTCAAACTAAAGATGAGCTTCCACCAGAATGAACTGGGGAGGGGGAGGGAGCAAATCTGAAGACGAGCAAACCACAGTACCACTCAGAGGCATTAGCAACTAAAGTCTGAGGGGTGTCTTGGTGGCTCAGTTGGTTAGTGGAAGACTCTTGATTTCAGCTCAGGCCATGATCTCATGGTTTGTGAGTTTGAGCCCCACGTGGGCTCTGTGCTCACAGCGCAGAGCCTGCTTTGGACCCTGTCTTCCTTTCTCTCTTCCCCTCCTGCACTCACTCTTTCTCTCTCAAAAATAAATAAATGCTTAAAAACTTTTTAAAAAAGAAACTAAAGTCTGATATTCTGCAGCAGCACAGATTTTTTTTTTCTTATTCCCTTTCATCATTTGTTAGTAAAATGGAGAACAGGAGATGGGGAGTAATAGTTACACTACCTAGAATTGTATGGCATTTTCTATTTTTCCCCAACTTTAATTTTTTTAAACTGTCTGTTTTATTTTATTCTTTCAGCAATCTGTGACATAAATAGAGCCAGTATTATTATCTTTATTTTTGAGATGAGAACAGTGAGGCCCAGAAAAGGGAAGTGACCTCCATCGAGTCATGCAGTGAGTCAAAGACGGCCCAAGGAATAATACTGAGTTCTGCTCTCATTTAATCCAAAACATTTACCCTCCTGGCTTTAAGTGTCCCTTTCCTCCTTCGTTCTTTGGTGGTGATTCTCTTTTGAAAATGATCCCTTGCCAACTGTGGAATGAAGATGGATCCATGTTCAGAGTTGCAGATAACTGTTGTTTAAAGGCCCCCAAGGGGCCAGTTTCCATTGCTTACCTGCAAAGCCGATGTTTGAACCTGTGATGAAGTCCCTGAGGGGCATCTGTTGGGACTGCTCCCCCCTGAGACAGCTGTAATTAGCTCTGCTAACAACTGTGATTGAACAGGGCTTGTTGTAGTCATTGTTCACTGACAGGCACAGATAAGAGTCACAACTCAGCAAGTGGTGTTCTAAATGGTGTTTCCTGCTTGGTTAAACTCACGTACGGCACTTGTCAGGGATGCTATTCCCAAACTCTGCTAGCAGCAGGCAGCGTCATTGCCAACACCTTCCAGAGCCCACGGAGGCGGCCATAACAGATTCCCAGGGAATGCACTGCCACGCAGTGGGAGAGACTGTTTCTATTTGACTTGCCCAGGATCTGGCTGTCCCTCCTTCTTATGGAAAACATAGGTGTGGCCTGGCATAATTAAGGCAAAAGGCAGTCTTTGTCTTCCGGATCCTAAAGACATCCACAGTTTCAGATCTCCCCTGTGAGAACACTTGTAAGTGAAAGTTATAATGTGTGGTGCGTTCAGCCTATGCTTTTCTGAGACTGTGCTCTTATTAGAAGCAAAACAAAATGCTGCTTATGAACACCTGCTGGTGAGCACCAAGCCAAGAGGCAGCGTGGGTGTTGGATGAGAGGTGTTGCCCTGGCAGTAAATCCAAGTTGCTCACACCAAAGGAAGTGTTTCTAGGGAAGCTATCTGAGCAAGGGGTAAATACTTAGTCATTCAGAGTAGGCCATAAATTAGTGCTTCGTTGCCAACAAGGGAAGGTCTGATTCCAAAGAGCTTAAAGAATGGTTAGAATTTCTCACTTCAATCCATCCTTTTATTCACAATATATATTCCTTTGTTAAGATATAGGAGGCTCTGTAATCAAAACTTTGCTGACAAGTTATTAAAGAGCGACAATGTATCTGCCTGGTGTTGTTTCACCAACAGTTTTTGCATTATGATTCTAAGTAACTTAATAAAAGAGGACCTAGGCCTTAGTGTGCTCTAAAATACTGGGCTATACCGGAGCCTTGGTGGCTCAATCGATTAGGCGTCCAGCTCTTGATTTCAGCCCAGGTCATGATCTCACAGTCTTGACATTGAGCCCTGCATCTGGCTCTATGCTGACAGTACGGACAGAGCTTGCTTAAGATTCTCTCTCTCCTTCTCTCTGCCCCTCCCCCACACTTGCGCACTTATGCACGCATGCTCTCTCTCAAAAAACAAAAAGCAAAATACAATACAATACAATTACTGTGTTGTATATATCCTGGTCTTCTTACCTACTCCCCAGCACCACCAAGTTTTAAGATTTGACTTAAGGATTTCCTGTAATCGATCGATCTCCCTGTTTCAGTGTTCACTGCTACTGCCATTAGGATTCAGGGCTTTATCATCTCTTGCCTGTATACTGCAAAAGCCCAGCCTCCTAAATGGTCTCCTCTGCTCACCAGCCTCCCACACCATCTCCCATCCATCTTATCATCACCTCTAATTATCCTTCCAAATCACAGGCCATTCACAATGCCATCATGGCACTCCACTGCCCACAGAAATGAAGACCAAACTACAGAATTCAGCATCATCGCAAAAGCCCTGCATCTAGCCCCTATATAGTGTATCATTCATGCATCCTAATTTCCACTGATTCCAGACAAATTACCCTTGCATTAAAACACCATCACTTCGTATCTTTGAGCCTTCCCTTCTTACAAAATCATCCTTCTGTTTCAATTCAACTGCAGTTTCCTCCAGGAAAATTTCCACCCTTTATTCCAACTCAGATCAATCACTATCTCCTCCAATCTCATACAGTACCATATATATGTATATATATGCTTTACTGAGATATAAGTTGCATACCGTACAACCCACCCAGGTAAAGTGTACAATTTGATGTTCTTTTTTAGTACAGAGTTGTACCCTCATCACAATTTTGGAACATTTTAATCACCCCATAAAGGAATCCTATACCCATTAAGAGTCCCTTCCCATCTTGCTCTCTCCCAGCCCTAGGCAATCCTAATCTACTTTCTATTGCTATAGATTTGTGTGTTCAGGAAACTTCATATAACGAGAATCCTGTAATACGTGGATCTTTGTGACTGGCTTTTTTCATTTTACATATTTTTTCCAGAGTTCATCCATGTTTTAGGATGTATCAGTACTTCATTCCAGTTTATTGTTGAATAATAGTCCGACGTATGGATACACTATGCTTTATTCATTTTTTAAATTAATGACATTTGGATCATTACAACTTTTTAGCAATTATCATGCCTCATGTACACTCTGAGTGTCATTTCATATGTATGGCTTAGTATCAATGGGTTTTCGTTTGTTTGGCCCGTGTCTGTTTTATCACTTGATGATAAACTCCTATGGACAAAGAACATTATTTTCACTCTGTCATCTCCATATGGCAAGTATTCAATAAATGTTTGAAAGATGGGTAAATGGAGAGCTACCAGAGGTTTTTCACTGTTGATTATTAATCTAAATGAAGGTACTCTAAATAAAAATATTAGAGTGGAAACAGTAATAACACAAGAAGAGTCCCAGTAAATTTACCCAGTAAATTGTAAAAAACACGGGCGGTTCTTAAATGAACTTTAATCTCAGCGCTATTTCCTGGAATTCCACACATAGATACTGCAGTTGATTTTTTCGTGGAGGCAGGTACTTTGTTAATAATAGTTGTGGACCAGGTAAACAGAAGCCTGGAAGAGGCTAGACTTTTTCTCCTAAATGGACTCCATGGTATATTTTCTTGTTGCTCTTGGCTTGTCTGAGGTTATTATTATAGTCTGTCTAGGATACTGGTTCTCTACCCTGGCTGACTATCCGAATCCTCTGCGGGGCTTTTACAAGACATAAATTATTTGGGTTCCACCTCCCAGATCATGATTCTAAACTTGGGTAGGGATCCAGGCGCTTACATGTTGTAAAAGCTATAAAGATGTTTCCGATGTATAGCCAAGTTCAAGAATTCTTATCTCAAAAGTTGCCCTGAGGTTAAAAGAATTAATCATATAGAACATGCATGAGCACTTGACTCCTAGAGAGTATTTTACTCATCCTGGGATCATGCCCATTAATACTACCTAACATTTATAAGGCACTTTTTATTTGGAAAGAGCTTTGCAGTCATCTTTTCTTAGCGAGGCTTGCATGCTGGGTGACCTTGTACAAATCACATAATCCCTTTGTGTCTGAAATTCCCTCAAATGTAAACTGTTGGCAGTAAGACTGACCCACACTCAGGGGGTATTGTGGAAACTAATGGGGCACTGCAGTGCACTTAGCAAACATAAAAATGTTACATGCATGCTTATTAGACAGGTATGAAGACCTAGTCACAGCCTTTTAAAATGAAACGAATTCCAAAATAAGCCCAAGCCTTTCCTGCAACCTTCATCATCATCTCAAAGATCCTTTCCCAACACCAAAGTACAGAAGTTCTTCCTTTCCAGCAAGACTAATAAAGTGACAAAATCTATACTCACAAAGAAAGACAGAGCTAATCATTATGGCAGCAAATATGTAAAACAGCCCTGAAATAGTTTGTTAACCTTCTCATTTATCTTTCATAATGCAATTTAGAGATTATATCTAAGAAACACACTCTTCTGAAAAATATTCTTAGAAAAAATTCGTGAGTGTTCACACAAGATTTTAAGCTAATGCTACATACTCACTGTTGATGTTAAGCCTGAAGGTGTTTTCTAGTTTGCTGGTTGTTTTTTCCAGGGCTATATTTAGCCTCTTCTCATCCTCCCCCACATGGCTGAAAGAATATATGGTCAAAATGAGACTCTGAGACCCACTTCAAGTTGGAGATGGGTGAGACTGGGAGGCAGAGGAAGAGTTTCTAACCTTGGAACCAAAGACAGGACTTGTAAGGATGATGACCCACAACCAAAAACTCATTTGCAATAGATTTTCAGCTTCTCAGAAAAGGCAGTCAGAAAACAGACATAGTTTTCCCTTTTTCCATTTTGCTTTGAAAAGACCACAAAACTTTCAAGGGCCAGGTCCAATTACATATTCTGATTCATTTGCAATTGAATAGTTTCTTTGACTCTGAATGAGAATTAATGCCCACCGCAGCTGATTTGAGCTACAAATTCTAAGCAAGCATGACCTTTCTGGGGACAACTGACCTTGACCATCCTCTTTACTCTCTAGACTCCGGAGGGATTGGTCATACTCCCAAGGGCGTTGTCTGCTTTGGTTAAGCTCAGATTCTGCTAACAATTAAATTCTATCAAACAAATATTTACTGAGTACTTATATCTGTGGATAATACTGTAGTGCTTACTGTGGAGGCTATGAAAAGTTCCTTGAGATGCTATAATTCAGTGACCTTGGGTCCTTTACTCAGGACAAGACCAACAACCTCCCCACAAAGACTCCCAGGGTTTAGTCAGCTGACATCCTGGTTTCCAGAGGCTTCCTAAACTGGCCTTCAGCAGACATCAAGATGAAATGTCATTAACTTCTCACATAATATTTTGCTACCCTCAATAACCCATTTGACTTTGTTCAGAATTCAGAAGCTCCTGGGGTGCCTGTTCGCTCAGTCTGACTTCAGCTCAGATCATTATCTCACGGTTTGTGAGTTTAGGCCCTACATCAGGCTCTGTACTAACAGCTCAGAGCCTGGAGCCTGCCCTGGATTCTGTGTCTCCTTCTCTTTCCGCCCCTCCCCTACTCACACTCTGTCTCTCAAAAATGAGTAAATGTCAAAAAAAAAAATTCAGAAACTCCTGTGAAAAGAGCCTCTGTCTCATTGGTTGTGAAAGTTATCTATTGTGCATAGTTACTGGTTTTTAAACAAGGTTAATTCTAGCATGTTTCGACCTCAATCATCTTTGAGAGTTTTATCATTTTTGTTGCACATCCTAAGGAGAGAAAAGAGCCACATTGGCTTCAATTTCAATAGTTTAGGAGAAATTAATGCTAATACATGCCTTCAATGGGATTCACTTAGGTATCCTGAACACTTTCTTCCATCAATACAGAAAATCCCCAGATGTATGTATTGTGGATTTTTCTCCTGTAAAGAGATGCAAATGGTTACAGTAAGTTGTATGATTTCCTCTGAGTCTTTCAAAGTTCTGTTTTCACTCTACGTCAGGGTAAGCATCCCTGTTTTGCAGATCTAGAAGCCAAGACAACATGGATTAGTTTTATCACTTTCCTCAGTGAAACAGCGACCACCTTGTCCCAACCCACTGCTCGCCTACAAAGCACAGGAAAAAGTTATGGCATGTTAAGAGAGAGAAGAAATTAGATACAGTTTTCTGGTCCAGTGCTTGTTTTCTTTATCTTTCACATAGAATCCTTAAGATCTGAGATGAAATTGAATGATCCTTACATGTTAACTTTACTCTCTTTCAAGCTCTTT
This sequence comes from Proteles cristata cristata, assembly GCA_017311185.1. Classification (NCBI taxonomy): domain Eukaryota; kingdom Metazoa; phylum Chordata; class Mammalia; order Carnivora; family Hyaenidae; genus Proteles; species Proteles cristata. The sequence continues at coordinate 156,412 of JAESUZ010005464.1, forward strand.
AAGAAACAAACAAAAAACATGGAAAAGCACTTGACCATTTACTTGTGGATTTCTCTATAACCTGGGTCATAAAATACAATCTGGGCAAAGCCAAACAAGATACGAGAGGGTTGAGAAACAAGGAGAATGTAACGTATTAGATCTAGGATTCTGAAAAGTTCTGTTTTAGTGGTTTCCTGTTTGTCTTCACATATAGGGTCAATACTGGTCTGTCATTTGTAGCAGGTATTTGCTCTCGAGGAAGACTTCTCTGACTGATCATGGACAGAAATTTTCCACCAAAACAAAACAAAACAGAAAAACAAAACCAAAAAAAGCAAAATAAAAGACTCTTCCACAAAACCAGATCAATGCGAAGCGCCGTATTTAGCAAATGTTAAAATTTTCAGTTTTAATTTTTATGTCACCTAAGTATCCACCCACCTCTTGAGAGCATCTCTTTATTTCTTTATAGGAAGATTTAAATAAGCAGCCAGTTTCCTTTCTAAGCATTTTTGGATTAACAATAAGACTTCTCTCACTTGTATTTTAGCCCTGATGATTAAACAGTAAAAATGCTAATTAGTAGCCAGTATCTGAAGAGAAAAAGCTATTTCTTGATGGGCGAAATTCAAGCTGAGATGGAGACCTCACAGGACACTACAATAAAAGGGTTGGGTTGCATGCTAAGGGAAAAGGATTAGGGACCGAACTGACCAACTCCAGAGAGAGATTCCAGCTTAGTGGAAAGACTAAGCTGAGATCCAAATATATTAAAGGTACTCACAAGACTAAAGTTATCAAAAGGCAGACATTTGTTGTCAACTGTAGAGCACAATTTGTCTTTGTCTTTCTTATTGACCTGCAGCTGACTTTAGAAATAAAATAAATTATGTTAAGAAATTAATTTTATTTTTCTATTTACTTTTCCTTTCTGGAAAGACATTGAGCTAGGGTGAAGGGCATACTATTAGATGAGCATTGTGAATACAATGTCCAGAAACTGCACCCTTCTTTCCATAAACACCTATGAGGAAGTCAAAAATCCTGCTTCCAAATTCCACATCTGTCAGTTATTAGTCTCATAATGGTGGGCAAGTCTGAATTACCAGATGCATTAGTTTTCTCATCCACTTAAGGAGGAAAAATATTAGGTATCTCGTTGCAATGCTGTGAAGCTTAGAAAAGCCCGTGTATGAGAAAACATCTGGAGACCAAGTGTATATTAGCACTCAGTGCATGTTACAATAATGAGGGAATGGAAGAAGTCAGAGAGGAGTCAAGCTCTCGTTGCCCACAGGCTAAAATCTATATATTTAGCTGGACATTCAATGTGCTGGAAAATCTGCTTTCTCACCAGCCCTTTTTTGACAAATGTCTTGCTGTAGTCAAACATTCCACAATACACATCTAATTTGCCCACCTTCCTGGCTCTGGCATTCACACCACCCTCAGCCTCTATTTGCCAAAATTCTACCCACCTCTCCAGGGGCTCAAATCCCACTGTCTCCAGGAATCTGGGGGACTCCCCTTCTCCTCCTCTAAACCCCGGTCCTTGCTGGCTAGAGCACTTCTGGAGACAGAATCCACAAAACATTTTCTGCCCTAGCAGATCACACCACGCACCGTGGTACCTTGCCAGGGGTAGGTGCTGAATAGACCCGTGATTGAATAAACACATGATTTCTCACCCTGCCCCTGTTGTGCTCTTGGACAAAACACTTTGCCTTCAGTCTCAGTTGCCTCAGCTGTGAACAGCGGATAACAGCATGGATGTGCTCCCCAGGTGTGCTCTGAAGAATAAACCAATGACTGAAAAGCAATTTGAAAATGTAAAATGAAATGCTATATATAAATGTTACATAATCAAAATCATTTCCCTCTGTATTATGTTTTATTTGGCTTTATATCTTGGAATCCTTTGTGGGTTTCAGAATCTCACAGATGCAAAACCATCCACATTAGCACCTAAATTCTCTTGGGTAATAAATGATTGTGTGTATTATAGCTCACGGCTACTTTTCCCTGGCATACTTACACATGAATCTGTCATAATTTGGGGTATTCACAATAACCAATGATACAATTCATTTCTTCGGGATTATCCATTCTCTTCCTTCTTTAGCCAATGACCGTTCCCACATTGCTGCCTCAAGGGAACTAACTTTCCTTAAATCCCAAATCCTGATGATGAGCACACTGTCTGGAAGCCCAAACTGAGGAGCTTATAGTCTGAGACTTGGAAGTGGTTTGGAGTTTTGAAGCACCATTTGTTTTCTGTGGCCCTTTTTGTCCCAAATTCTGAATCTGTCACTCGCTTTATTGTAGTGTATGTTACCAAGTGATTAATGCAACCTAACTGAGGTACCAGGAAAGATTGGATTAGCCCTTTCCATAGGAAAGCAGGCAATGCTAGTTGAAAATACTATTACTAGAAGAGGCTTCTGACTTTTAGTCCATAGCAGGATATGAATCTTAGAATAGTCCTTCCACGTAGATAGCAACTCTGAGGAAAGACAGTAGCACAACGCGAGGGAGTGATTGTGAGCATCAGGTGAGTAATTAGATGAAAAGGTATGGAACACTGCAGGGCACATAGTGAGTGTCAATTAAATATGAGGCATTATTATCAGCAGAGGGCCCAACATGAGCCCAGCCCTGTGCTAGGAGTTACACAGAGATTCTTGAGATTCATCATAAGCCCAAGAGAAGAAACTCAGTATTCTTCACCCCCACCCCATTTATCTCAGAGAAGTTAAGCACCTTGTCCGAGGTCTCAAAGTTAGGAAGCAATAGAAAAGAAGTGAAACCTTCATTCGATCATGTTTCCAGAGCCCATATTGTTTGTCCTATTTCTTAGAACACCCTACTGTTCTTATTTTTTACTTAGGTTGGGAGTGTATTTTTCACCTCTTGAGTGTATGACCCTCCCTTTCCAAATTCCTTAATGTTACTCATTCTGTCCTGAAGTTTTAAAATTAAGAGTATTTTTAAATCTCTTCTGGTGGCCTTCTGACCAATGTGTGTAGTTTTATGTACCAGGGCATTTATTTTCCTAAGATCATTCTGGCCTTTCATCAGAGTTGTCCTCACAGTGTGGCATCCATTTTTAAGAAGTTCAGTGTAGATTTTCTTCCAGGGCCTCTATGAGGAAATCCCACATTTTTATAAAACAGAGGCTTCCCTTTCCCACACATTTCTGTTACCCCATTTTTACTTGGTAGGACCTGTGGCAATATCACATTCACAGGGGGCGCCTGCATTATCATTTAAACGCATGAGAGATCAGTGTTTTATGGGTGGTATCCCCCTGGCTGCAGACTTTGTGCCAGAGCTATCCCTCTGTTACAAAATAGATCCTAGTTGTGTACAAATTAACACCAATACTTGAGTTTGCAAAATCATCTACAAGACACTGTGTCCTCCCTAGGGCAATTAATATTTCAGAGTGCCTTATCATGAGTTATCTCTCCTTTCTGTGAAATTCATCAGAAGAATTGCTGGGTTGTAGTTGGGAAACTGAGGCTAATGGCTTGCGTGTAGTCTCAGAATGAACTATGGCATAGCTGGTATTAGAATCTGCTGCTTCTGATTGTATTTCTTGACTAAGGTCTTTAGCTCAGCCTGTTCAAATTGTGAATAATTTTCAAAGTGAATACATGTTGAGAGAGGTGGTGGAAACGGAAAAGAGGGAAAAACACTATTCACTTGAGCAAAGCTTCCAAAATATTGGGTAATCAAAGAAAAAGGATTGTAATGGCCCTTTTCCCTCATTTCCATTTATAGACTAAAAGGACAATAATCCAATGAGATTAAAAGAAAGAGAAATTCCAAGTGGAGAGAGAAAGTGTTCAGACCACACTGTTTTCCTATTTCAACATTATTTTGTCCTCCTTTTCAACAATCACGACTGCTATAAATGGCATGAACTGGCAGTGCTTTGTAACCGCTGTCACTGTGTCCCCCTTAAGTAGCTAAACAGAGTGGGCCAATTCTGCCACTGCTGCTTTATGGAGAGGAAGCAGGGGTAAACGGAGGTTAAGTGATTGCCAGGAGCACTTACAGCTCAGATTAGAACCCATGGCTCCTATCAGTCATATCCTGCTGAAATTTACAAGGCTCCAAAATATTGTTTCAGTGTCAGAGATGGGTGACAATGCCTGAAGGGAAATTTCTTCAAATTTCCACAAAAGGACTAGCTCAGCTTCCAGAGTCTCACCTCAGTCTTCTCATTCCACAAACTTATTTGTCCCTTTGAGGGAAAGAAATTTCCATCGATGAAATAGGTTCACACTAAGCAAGTGTCTTCTATGTCTAGATTTCCATGGTTTTCTGCTTCATACAGATAGGACTACAATGAGTTCTCACACAAGGCACAAATCTCATTTTCCCGTGTAGAATATGGGGACAGCACAAACTCAAGACATCACTGGGAGAATGACAGCCCAAGGAATAAGTCTGTGCCAGAGTGACAAACTCTTAACAAATACCAATTACAACAGAAGAATGTATGGAAATACGAGTGTCGTCTAGATGTGCTGTCTCTTACATGTCATCCGGCCTATACAGGAAAGTAAGACCAGTTACTTGTCCAAAAACCCATGAACAAGCAGGTCTGTCTGGAACAAACAGATGGAAAACCCTGGAAATCAGGAAACAGAAGTCACTTGTCTAGTTCTTATTTCATAAAAAGAAATTTCCTATTTCCTTTTTTCATCATCTAACACAAATACTATACAAGTACAGTCAATAGCATGTTTGGCTCCTATTACCAAGGTGATTTTTAAAATAACCACTAGTGTCTGTGAAAAACCTTCACAGGGTGTTAACATGATAAATACTGTTGGCAAACTCTTTCTCTAGTAACATCCAGGAGTGGGGGGAAAAAAAGTATCCAAGGAAATCTACTTTCCCCTTTATTTTCAGGTCTGACTCTAGGCAGACACCTGGTGTGTATTCCATTAAGGTGACCGACAGCTCACTCCTGTGGGCAAAGGCCACTGTCTCAAGCTACTCAGCAGCACAGTAAGCCGACCCCTGCAAGTGAATGGAAGACTCCCTTGCCTACAACCAGTCCTTTGATTCACTGAATGAGGAATTTCTGCAACCCAAATCAGTTTTCAAGGCCTACTAAGGACTATCCAGAGCCTGACTGTCCTGCTTGACAGCCTGTCTTATGGACCTTTCCCCCATGAGACAGCGATCTGAGGAGACACAACCTGAAACTCAAACCAGGCCAGAGCTCACCTCAGAGCTGTAGCCTTCCCTGCCAGCAGGGCCATTTCAATTCCTTTCTAGCCTTGGACTTCTGCCCTTCCTTCTTGCCAATGACCCTCATCAGAACCTACTCATGAGAGCTGAGCTATGATGCAGGTCTGTAGGAGGGCCAAGCAGCTACTGAAGTAACACCCGTAAAAGTCCATACTCCCTCCCACACAAGAAACTAAACCCTTCAGGACTTGTGAATCTGAGGGACCTCACTGGGGTCAGTGAGGAAGGTGCCAGGGCACGCGAAAGCTTGACCATTTTCCTACCAGGCACAATTTCATTTTACTAACATGGTTCGAGCGGCCTACCTAAGCCAGGTGCAGCTCTAGGCACACACTGGGCGCTATGCACCCAAAGCTACCGGCCTAGAGCTTGCTAACATTCTAGGCCTCAGCCTGGAAAGCAACACCCAACCCCTTTGCTTTTTGACTCTTTATGCCTACAGCTCCGTGTATGTGTAAAATGAGGCCAAGGTAAAGGATAAACACATCCCCACCAACGAAAGGAGCAGCAGTGACCGGGAGCGGCCAGGAAGGGCAGAGCCCACAGAACCTTCCGGGGCTACTGGGCTGCGACCGACCAGACGGCTCAGGATCCTCCGATGCCCGCCACTAGGAGGTCTCTGAGCTCGGTCCAGGAACACCCGAAGGGGCAGGGGACGACAGCGTGTATTGTGGGCACTTGTGGCTTCACTAGCAGGCGTTCCTGCCCGCGAGGACTGGGTGGCCCTGGCCCTCTGGCGGACTCAAGGGTCAATAGCAGCAGGAGCCATGCTACGGAAGTCCCCCCACAGGGCAGCCCGAACCAAGGTTGGGTATCGATGGCTCCGGCGCCGTCTAGCGTCCGAGCCGCCCTTTCGCCTCCGGGCTCTGGCCAAGCGCCTCAGACGCCCGGCAGGGTTTGCTGCTGCTGCTGCTGGTAGGAAAGCAGACCTGAGGAAGGGACATGTGATGAACTTTCCAGGAGGTCCGCAGAGTCGGAGTTTTGTTTTGGAGATAACCACCAAACCGGAACCAGAACCTTTTCCAGGGAGCCTGGAGCTGCCAGTTCCAGGCCCGGGCCTTCAAACGTGACTGGGTGAAGCGGCCCGGGACTCACCCTCTATGGGTCTCGGTTTCCTCGCTGGGGCTCCTTTGGGGACACCAAGTTCGGCGCCTCCCGCGGACACCAGGTGTGGGCGTTGTCTAATCCTCAGTCGGTCTGCGCTGCAGCTTGGCTTGGGGCTTCACAGCGCGCCGACATGCTGCGGCTCCCGGGGCTCTGGGCGCTCCAGGCCTCCCTCTGCCAGGGGCCTTCAGGAGCTGCCACTTCCCTCCCGAGGCGCCCGGGTCCCGGCGCAGCTGTCCCCCCAGGGCTCGTCCGCAGCCCAGGGTCCCCACCGCAACCAACTTCCCCGCCGCCGGCGCGTCTCAGCGCCAGCCCTCAGCCGCGGGCGATTGGACGGCGGCGGAGGGGCGGAGCCGGGCGCTCGGCCCTGCCCGCGGCCTCCCGGATTCCTGGAGTTGCCGCGATTGGCTGCGGGCTCCGCCAGTCATGGGTGGAAGGTGCCCCGCCCCGCGGGGCTGGCCCAGGGCTGGCTCCGCCCCTCCCGCCGCGCGGCCCCGCCTCCCTCCAAAGCCGGGTAGCCTCAGCTCCGCGGTCCGCCTCATTCGCTGAGCAGGTCCATGAATTGTCAACGCGTTTGGAGCGGCTGCTGAGCCGGGGCGCCCGCCGGGCTTGTCGTGCTCCCTCGGAGGTGCCTGCCCGAACCAATGTGCCGGGTCTGCTAGGTCCAGAACAGTCGCCGGTTGGGGGCAACTTGGGATTCAGGACCTGCTGCAGGGGCGTCGGTTTGCGATCGGGACTCGGCGAGGAGGGTGAGTGGCCGCGCGCAAGGCGAGCGGCTCCTCTTGGCGTTGTTCGGAGAGCCGGGGGACTGGACGGGTCCTGGCGGGCGTCGGTGCGTCGGTCCTAGCGTGGCGACTGTGGGGAGGTCAGGGCCGGGCGGGATTTACTCCCTGCCAGTATCCCCGCTCCCGAACTTGTTTCAGAGCGTCGCAACTCGGTCCGGGACGCGGCTCTGCGTTCTCAGGAACTTGGCATGCTGTAATTGCCATCATTAGGTGGGGCCTGGGGACGCGTCCCCTGGCCCTCTGCGGCGACGACACGCGCGCTGGGGGAGGGGGAGGTGGCCGCGGTGACCCGTAGTGTACGGGCAACAAACAGTTCCTAGATGGCTTGCGGATGGGTTTCTGAAAAATTAACCCGCGCCAGAGGCGGTGCGGCGCGACAGCCCGGCGGAGGTGTCTGATCTGTAGCCTGAACCAGGGACCGTCGTGTTCGGGGTGGGTCTTGAGCTGTCAGAGAACTTAAGGGACCGGCTAGGTTCTGTAGCAGGGGCTTCAGTGCTTTGCAATTACTGAAAGGAATTGACAGCACGGATATTAAACTTTGTAAAGTAATTACTTTCTATTAACACTTGTACCGCATCCCTCAAGAGGTGCTCAGACCTCCACATCACCTGCAAGGTGTGTCCGAAGGACTTCGTTAGGACCAGGGGCCAGTTCCTGGTCTGTCCCATTGCAGGGAGCCCGGGAGAATCCAAGACAAGACCCTGAAAGGGACCACCAGGTGGTCGGTTGGTGTGTGTTGAAGTGATGAAGTTGTGACGGGAACTGACAACAGAGGATTCAAGGTTAAACCTGACACTTCGTTTGTGACCCAGTCTGGGATATTTTTTCTCTGTCTTAATGATAAGGGTTAAAGCAGCTGGTTTTTCTGAGGGCAGTTGCGTACATGTATTTTAGATTATGTGTGGACCAAATAGAATTAAATGTAATTTTTTCTTGTAATTCTTATATGATGTGAATGAGAGCGTATTGAGTATACTAGAGACTGGGAAACACAATTGAGGGGAAAATTTCTCCAAAAATATACTAAAACATTGAGATATGTAACTATTCATGTTTGAATATGCATATGTAGGGTGTGTGTGTGTGTGTGTGTGTGTGTGTGTGTGTGTGTTTGTGTAAAATTGATAGGTGAATGAGATAGAAATATATGGAAGGGGAAATAGCCTTGAACTTGCCTTGGATGGAGAGATGGACCCTCTGATCTATGGAGTGTACGATGAGTGTGTGTGTGTGTGCGCACGCGCATGCCTGAATCTGCTTGGTCTGTCTGGGTCAGTGTATGTCCATGAACTTTACAAGCATTTAGTTCAATACCACTCGGTGTAGATTCCGAGTTCCTGTTTTACAGCCGAGCAGCCGCCAGCCGGCCCATCTGTTAAAACAGAACATGTACACTGCAGTCACTTCAGTTGGACCACTAGTGTGGAGTGTGGGTAGGGGGCAACCCTTAGTAGGAACAACATGCTACAAACAAAGACTGCCTCTCAAGTTCTATTTTCATTCAGTATTCAGCCTGAACTTGTGATTTTGGTGAGGGAGGAAGGGAGTGTTGGACTCTTCAGGAACGACAAACTACATTTTGTGAAATAATTATAGCCGTGGTTTGGGGAAAGAGAGTTTATAAGAGGGGGAAAAATTCCTCTAGAAAAGAAATGTGATGTTTGTCACATTACCATGCAACACTGGTTTACTGCTTTGCAGTGGCCTGTATATCAGAAACTGTTTTCTTTTGCTTCCTAAGAGAATGCATTAAAACTGAATTGTTTTGCAGAAAAAAAATCCTTAATAGAAGTAAACAGGGCTTTATTGCAGAGGCTATTTAATCTACTAGAGTTAAGACTGCCTCAGTAATTCTAATGAAACATGTTTTTAGGGATTTATAACCTGGATATAAATTCATATTCAGCCTAATCGCTGGTTGCAGTGGTTCACAATTTATAGTTGAAGAAATAATAAAAAACCTTTATCACAAAAATTCTGATGACTAAAAGGGTATGGGAGGAGTAAGACAGCTTAATAAGTTCCTGCAGCTAAGTGACTGATACTTAAAAAACTATAAATTCCCTTAATAACGTAATTACTTTTGGTGACAAAATAAAGGCATATTTTTGAGAAGCATAATTGATATTTTTACCAATAATTTTATGCTCATAATTACATTTAAGAATAGTATTATATGTGAGCAGAATAAACTGGAATGGTTCTTAAGAATTCATCACAAGACGTATTGTTTTTATTTTTATCGTACATAGAACACTTTGGGGAAAATAGGCATATCTCTAACCTGTGAGTGTCTTTGAATTTTTGATGTGCTACAAAGACCAAGTAATTCTCCTGCCTCGATATGGGTCAACTGAATCAACTGAGTTGGTCCTCACAGATTCAGTTTGTGGGCTAAACTCCATTCTCTAAGATTTGATTTAGGAGTCTGGGGTAGGGTTCAGTTATCTGTATTTTGAACAAGCACACCTCCCCCCCTCCCCCAGGTGATTGTGACACCAGGGATCCCCTCACCATATTTTGAGAAACATTGGAGTGGTGTTTATGATATAAAAGAATGATCCTGGTCTGTGAGATCATTTAACAAGTAATCGTTCTGATATTTCCAGGTGGCATTTACCAGCCTTGTGAAATTTATAGGCAACGCTCTTAACACTCTGTCCTCAACAATGGCACCTTTTGTCCTGTGTTCAGGAGTGTTTAGAAACCTCAGCTATCTCTCTTCTAGGTTAGCCCTGATTCTAAGGAAGTCTCTTTGGAGAAGCAAGGTAATTTAAGACCCCTCGCCAGTCTTAGTCCCTCCATTCTATATTCAAAGTCAAGTGGGTTCCTGGGGTGCTCCAAGGTGACTTTGCCAGTCATAAGTCACATTGTTGGACATTACTCCCTGGAGGGTAGAAGAATCCTGTCCTTGGGAGCCACCTTTGACTTTAAAGCCATTCTAGGCTTGGGGATTAGAACCTCAACGAGACTGTACAGACTGACTCCTTGGGAAACTGTAGCTGATCTGCTTCTTGGTCAAGGAAGTGTCCCGGGCCACCTATCTAAGAGGCCCAAACGTTTTTCGTTTTCTGAAACTTATCTTAGAAGGGTTTTGAACTGTCCAATTAATTGGATAGATTTTTTTCAGCATCATAGAGTGATGGGTTGAAAGTTGATTGCTAACCTCCCTTTTCAAATCAGTGTGAATCTGGACTTGTTAATTATTGCCAATTACCTTTTTATGTATAGTTTGATACTGACATTAAGAGTCTATTCTCCCATTTCAGACTGGCACAATTCTCAATTTAAAACTTCTAGATAAGTTTTTTTTTTTAATGTTTACTTATTTTCTGAGAGAGAGAGACAGAGTATGAGTGGGGAAGAGGCAGAGAGAGAAAGAGACACAGAATCCAAAGCAGGCTCCAGGCTCCAAGCTGTCAGCACAGAGCCCGACACAGGGCTTGAAGTCACGAACTACAAGATCATGACCTGAAGCCGAAGTTGGACTTTCAATGGAGTGAGCCACTCAGGCACCCCTAAAACTTCTAGCTAAGGTTTTAAAGAGAGTGGATCTATCAGAGGTTGTTGTCCTTCCCTTGTTCTACCATTCATGAACTCAAAAAAACCGATGGACTTCTCAGAGGTCAGAAGTGCCTGGAATATTTACTTGCCTGATGACAAAAGGACATGGATAGGCTGGGACGCTGAACTTGGATCGTTCCAGGCCACTGGATCATTACTGGGACTTTCACGGAGCAATTTCTGTTTAAAGGAGCACTTGGCAGGCATGTTTATAGGTCACTTATCTTAACAATCCTTTGAGTACAATGATTTTTTTCTCACTTTGTTACAGATGAGCAAACAGCAGCCACAAAAGGTTGATAATATTTAGATCCTGTCTTTCCCAGTCAAAGATAACACCAATAACTGAGAAACTGGCCTTGCATTTGAATTATTTTTTCTTTAGCATCATGGTGATATGACAGGATTATGCTTAGTCACTCATAACATCTATAATTTTTTTTTTTTTTTACCTCTTCCTTCAAATTTATTTTTATAGTGAATGTGACCTTGGGACAGTTTTCTTTATAAAGTTAACCACAATATGTGATAATTGGTTCAATGACCCTAACCTTAACCAGCCAGGCTTGACCCAGAATGGCAAATAATTTGCTAAAGGTCACAGAGCACAATGGCAGCAAAGCCTATATGTGGAATTCTTTTGGACTCATATTTTAGACCTGTCCATTTGCCTACTGGGTCCTGTTATGCTACTAGTAATGTTTTTATGCTGGCAGAACAGAATTGTTTATATTTCATTTGCCCAGCTTCTGCATGATGAATGGACCCAGAACATTTTAAAAGCCTAAGGTATAATCACAGGCCCTGATTGTACAATGGGATTTATGCCTACTTAAAAAACTATGGTAGAATGCTACTTTTCTTGAAACTGGGCCATAGGTCACTGCAGGCTTCTAAGCAACTGTTTTTTTTTTGGGGGGGGGGCGGGGCATAGCATATTTTTGGCAAAAGGAATTTGATGAATTCTTTTCTAATTTTTTCACCCTTCTTTCCCCACCCCTATTCCCATGGCAAAAGCCACCTATAAAATATTTACTTTCCAAGTCAATCTGCCCTTTTATCATCTCTTAATACTTAAATGTTTGCCATTTTGATGCTTTTTCCCGCAACATGCCCTTATCAAGCTCTTACCTTCACTTTCGATTTTTGGTCCTAAACACATCTTCTAGTGTAGAAGATTGATCGAGCCATGCAGTATTACTCTAGCTTTCCCTTTGTGGATTTAAGTACAACAATAGTCAGAAAAATGGAAGAGAAGAATAATATCGAAGTCATGTTGGTAAGTATCATATTAGATATTCCCAGCTTATAGTTTCCACAGGAAATTTAAGACCCAGATAATTGAAGCGACAGATGTGCTCATCCGTGGCCTTGCAGACACTCTTCTGATAGAAGCTGAGAAGTAGAATTGAAGACAGCAGCCTAGGTTACAGAAGAAAAACAAATGTTAAGCTCTCAGAAAAGAACTGGCAAAAAGTGAAGGGCAGGGGCTGGATGGGGTGGGGAGGCTGGTGGGAGAGAAGAGCCTCCAGTACAGGCCAGACAGACTGGTAAGAAATTCATAGAGGTGCTGATGGTTTGGGGTTTCTTGGGGGCATTGATTCTGTTTTATATTGTCTTCACAACCCGCTCGCCCTGCTTGCTTTAAATAATTTATTATAGCAGCAGGCCTTCCTCTGGTTAGTTTCCTTTTTTATAACTTTTTCCTTCTCATCTCTGGGTCTAATCAGAGGCATATATAATAGCGGAGCTGCTCTAGAGTACTTAGGAAAATCCGTGATCAATATCACTACATTATAAACCCACTGCTGTTGGGTTCTATTTTGCGGTGCTTTCTTCCTTGTTATATTAACTGCGTATCTGTGTTTTAAACAGTATTTTATTAATCTTTGCACAATGAGACTATGGGCTTGGTCTTCTTGGCTGCAAGTATCTTTGGAGTAATCCATCATCAGAACACCATTGATCTAATGATGTATTTATTGCTCACTATTGCAGCACTGGCAAGAAACCCGGTATGGTTCTAAAAAATTTGATTAAAAAGAAATCAAGTTTTTGCAAGGCGTAGCCATCCAATTATGTTAGCAGCCGCCAAGAGTATTTTATGCTAAAATATACACACATATTTCAAGTGAGCAAAATGTGATCTTTTCAAAAGCTTTTAAAACTTTCTGCTACGAGATAAGTAGAATAAGATGTCTCATTATTAGAAAAACTAGAAGTGCACTCCCAGTCTCAGCCAAAGGTAAGATATAGTCTGTTTTGCATTATATCCCTAAACACGAAGATGGATAGATTTGTCTTTCTCATCGATATAATAAGACCAGTGGTGATACGAACTAACTCCTAGCCCTTGAACGATTTTCCAGGTAATCATTACAAATCAGAGTGAACTGAAATTAATTACCAAACAGTGACTGAGTACCTATCATGGCGAGCACCTCCTTTCTACTTAACTAACTCCAAATGCAGTTGAAGTAACAGGGCCTTTGGGAAGCTTCTGCATGTCCCTCTTTGGGCTGGTTGTACGCTGTCACAGAACCTTTACCGCTTGTAACCCCACTCCCTCCAGACCAGGAGCCCCTGGAAGGCAGGGCCCACACCTCTCATCTTCTAGCTTCTCAAGAAAGGGTGTTTAAGAAATAGTTGCCAGGTATGTTAGAGGCTACAAAGAATTATAGGGGAACACTTAGGAGGCCTCTGAAAGATGTGCATCTTTCAGATATACTCACCACCAGTTAATTTATTAAAAATAATTTTTTTAATGTTTCTTTTTCGGAGAGAGAGAGAGGGACAAGAGTCTGAGCGTGGGAGGGGCAGAGGGAGAGGGAGACACAGAATCCAAAGCAGCCTCCAGGCTCTGAGCTGTCATCACAGAGCTTGATGTGGGGCTCGAACCCCCGCACTGTGAGATCATGACCTGAGCTGAAGTCAGACGCTTAACTGACTGGGCCACCCAGGCGCTGCTCACCACCAGTTGAAATAGCAGAGTCCCAGCTTTGGCCCCAGTCTCTATATTTCACGTAACTGTCATCCATTCTTGCTCTGCCATTCCTGCTCTCCCCTTCATTCCTGGCCTTTCCTCCCCTTGTCACCACCTCCCTGTTGTGACTTGTTCACAGATGCCTCCAACTCCCCCCTCCCTCCACTAGTCTAGGCCATGGCCGCTGGTACCTTTTCTATTCTCATGCTCCCTGTGTCGTATCTTGAACAGGCAGCTAACTCACAGGCCCCACTTCGAGACTTGGGGCAGCCTGACCCGCACGTCTTTTGGAGTCTCAGATGGCTTGGTCCCTCTTGCCATCCAGGGCAGCCAACTAGCTCATTTTGGCCACGGGAGGTCCGGGCACCGTGGAGGAACAAGGTGGTTGCTAGGCCTATAGGCCGCTGCTAACCGAAGTTCGGCATAAGGGGCAAACTTGACATTTGTGAAGCGAAGCTTTGAAAAAAATAACAATCCCAGCAGATTTTTATTTCAGAGACTTTTATCCATGTTTCCCATCTCTAAACCTCCTTTCGTTCAAGAAGGATCCTCTACACAACAGTGTAGATAACGTCACCTGATGACCTCAGTAAGCTCTTACCTCGGAGCGGGTTGCTGAGCTCCTGCCTGGACCATGTGTCCAGGTGGAGTTTATGGAGCAGCGCAAGGAAACCTAACTGCCTGGGGTCCAGGTCTTAGCATCGCCCTTTCATGTTGGATCTTAATGCACTTCAAATGACGACAAGAGATCACGGACACTTGTTTGCTGTCTCATCTGGGAGGTTGAGCCTCACTTAACACAGGTGTTTTTTCTCCAACCTGCCAAGAAAATACCATTAGAAAATTGAGTGATTAAATCTAAATGTTACTCAGGGCAACAGAGAAGATGAGCAGTCCTAGATTAGGTCATGGACTCACTGGTTTCCTTTAGGTCTTTCTAGTCAGAAGCACTTGCCCCAGCATGTCCCAAAGCTTCTGCTTTCATCTAGGTACTAGGGGCCAGCAAGATTTGAGGGTGGCTGTATGAGTGGGGGAGACATCTGTGGAACCCGTCTCGGCCTGTGGAGGCTGTCCCTGTGGTGCTTTGCTTTGGCATTTTCTCAGACCTGCGTTTCAGCGTCCCATATACCAGGTCTTCCTCTTAATACTTTGTGACTGTGTTACATCAACTGTGAGGTTCTCCTAGCCAGAAAGTTCTCCTCCTTCACCTTCTAGGCGTCCCTGATTTCAACTCTTGTCTTTCATTTAGTCCCACCCTCCACTCATGTTTTCTTCTCTGGAAAGGGACATTCTCCATCCTTTCTGTTCAGGTAAGAACTCTATATTGTAAAGGCTCTATGATAATCATTGTTCCCATGAACCTTTTCCCTACAGGAGTAACTGCATTTTTGACCATTTTCGGAGGACTTTCCTGGAGCATTCCACTGTGTCTTTCTGATGCTAAGTAATGCAGCTTCTCCTCTCTGGAACATTACATGCTCTAACAGCCTTACACAGTGAGAAAGGAATTCATCTTGCAAAACTTCAGTTTTCACCAACCTTACCCATACCTGCCAGGGACACCTCCCACTTTACCTGCTTAATTACTCTTACTGCCTCCTGCTCACTTTTTATATCATTAAGAAACAAGATCACAAGCCTCTGGTTGCAATAGACATATTCAATACAATCTAGGGGATGAACCTTTCTACAGAGACCAGAACAGGCAGACGCTGAAAAGGGAAAGAAGGACAGGGCTGCCCTGCTATCTTTAGAGACAGGACATGTGCACTGATGTACTGATAAGTTATTCATCTGTTGCTCTAACCATGGACCATTTCTCTTTTGAGGCTGGGTCACTGCCTTCTAGTAACACCAACACTTGTCCCTTTCAGTGGGATCACAGTGTTCCGTTTTCTCTCCTCCATTTATTTTACTTAATTTTTACTTTGGGTGTTTCAGGTTGTTTTACTCCTGAAACTACCTACTTAAGTTGTGTCATTTCTAACCTCCGCAGATAGTTCCCTACCACTTTCCAGCCCTTGACAACATTGCACAATTAGACAGCATCCTTCTATTGAATGAAATTCCATTTTCACCGCAGATCAGTGATGAAGACATTAAGTGGCATCGTGATGGTGACCCTTTCAAGAGCTAAGGCACCATTTGCTATTCTAATTATGGTCTCTTAGCAAATTTTCACCAGTTATAATGTTCTCCCCATTTGATAAGTAATATCTCTCAAATACTCTACAAAATCATGAAACCTATGTGCCTTGTATTTTCTATTCTCCATTACGGGCTAAATTTATAATTCTGTAATTTTCTTATAGGAAAAATACTTATTAGACTGGAATGGCTAATTTGGTTTTGAGCCATACTGCTTTTTGCTTATTGGGAACCATTAGACATTTATGTGATTTTATTTGACCTGATTCCCAACCCCCACTGGCAGGTCTGCCGGCAGTAGTCATATTCCGACCCTTCCCTCTACAGTCAGTTAGCATCTAGGCTTTCTTGGCAAAATGGGTATTTTATTTTACTCATCCCTAATAGTTTCAATTTCAAACTAACTACATAGCCATAGCAAAAATAGCCAGTGCCCTCTTTCTTTCTAGGCCAGTCTATCTTCTGACCGCAAATCATAATACTGCACCTCTTCTTTGGAGTGTTTTTGCCCTTTAACCCTCTTGTCCCAGTAGAGAGTGAAGCTACTTCCGCTTCCTTAGCATCCGCCCTGTGCCTGGGACCTGTGCTAGGTCTTACCTGGTCCCTGTTGAAATTCTTGTTATTGGATATGGGTTCAGAAGTGGAAGCCTTAAGAAACAAAAGCCTAGTGAGGGGGTGTGCTTCATTGAGGACTTCAGGGAAAAACATGTGAACTAGGCAGGTGAAAACTGAAAGTCAAAATTTTTAAACAGAAACCCAGAGATAGACCATCCAGCACCAGCTACTTACGCCAAAGCACCATCTTCCTGTTGTGACTTCTGGGGTGTTTTCCCCTTGGCCTTTTCCCGGTGACTGTCTCAGTGTTGTAAATTAAAATGCTGAGCTAGAGTCAGAAGTCCTCATCCATTCCTAGGTCTTCCCGGAGACAAAGAAATGAGTGATGCTTCCAAATAGAAATGTCCGTGTGAAGGTGATATGCAGTACACTTGCTAGGAAACCTTCTGCACACAACACAGGACTCAAACTGACCTACACAGGAAGGAAGTGTATTACCTCACGTGAGAACTAGGGCAGGCAGCAGGATTGGTTGATTCAAGGGGCATATTTACACCATCAAGGATATAGGTTCCTTTCATGTCTCTGCCATTGTTACCCTTAGGGACCGCTTCACTCTAAGACAGAGTCTTACCTTTGTGGGAGGACTCGCGGGTATGCCAATATCTAGAGCATAAGAAATGGACCACCCCCTTGCACAATCTCTTTTTGAAGGAGATGAAAATATTACTAAGAAGAGTCTGAGAAGACCTATCTTCTTATCTCATTGATCAGAAGAGGATCACATGCAGCATCTGTACACTGGTCACTAGCAAGATGTTCTCCATCATTGCTTGAGGGAGCGGGGAGGTGGATGTGAACAAAACTGGGATTCTGTTAGTAAGAAAGAAGTGTGTGTATGGGAGTGAGGGGGCAGTACATGTTGGCAGGCTACCGTGTCTGCTATACATTGTGACTTGGAAAGTAACTGTGAATTTCCGTTTATGACTACTATGTAGTTGGTAGTTACCACCGAAATGCTATATACATTTCTGGACACAATGGGTAGGCTAGGTTGACAGGGAGAGAAAAGCCACAATGCAGACTAATTAAGGATGGAGAAATGAGCCAAGATCAATAATTATTCTGATTAGAATCACAATAAACCCTAATGATTTCAAATGTACCAATTTATGTCTATTTGTCCTCAATGAGTAGATGATCTTTACTGAATAAAAAAAGATTAAAACGATTTGCTCATTTCTCAATAATTCTGTACTTTGGATATATTCTTTTGTAGTATATATCTACTTGAATGTAAACATTTTTTACTAACGTTATTTACATATCACAGCATTAACAATAATAATTACTGATGGTGGTAAATGGCCGTGATTTACTGAGTGCCCTTTATAAATGAGGAATTTAGCATCCAAGAGGAGCCAGTAACTTGCTTAGCTCACATAGCCACTGAGTGGTTAAGCTAGGATTTAGACTTCGGCTCATCTGCCCGTGTCCCTTCCCTGCCCTCCATGGCTTCTCTTTGCATTAGAAGACGGTCCCAAGACTACCATGACTTGGAGGGCCTTAAGTGATCCGGCCCTGCCTAGCTCTGTGACCGAATGGCTTACCCTCTTGCCCTCAGGAGTTTTCCAACCACACTAGCTTCCTTGTCATTTATCTCATAAGCTGCTCTCATTCTCACCTCTGACTCTGCACCTGCTGTTCTGTCCGCTCGGATCACACATCCTTAGCTCCGACGGCTCCATTCTTTCCGTTGAGGGCTCCCCTTCACAGTCACCTCTGATGACCATCCCATCTGATCTCCTTAGGGGAGTCCCCACCCCCAATCCTCTGTTTCTGCTCTATATTTGTTTCCCCTATGGTATTTGCCATAATCGTATATAATTTACCTGTCTACTTATTTTTGCCTGCCTCCTCACCCCCACCTAGAATGTAAGTTCCACGAGGTTGGAGATCCTAGCTGTGTTTGTAAAATGAATGAAAAATCAAGTGACTAAGTTAATAAAGAAGTGAATATTTAGAAGTTTTGACCTCTAATGATCCATAATCTGCCTTTATTTCCCACACTAGGACTAAAGGTGGATGACAGTCATCAATGAGCTGAGTGCAGGCACTGTAGATTTTTTTTCGTACATAATCTAGAAACAACAAAACCTACTTTTCTCTCTCTCTCTCTCTCTCTGAGGGTAAAATAAGATCTAGGTATCAGAATTCTTTGGAGAGAAGGAAGACTTACTACAGTAATATTGCATAAAGGTTTGAGGAGAGCTTGGTGTAAGAGGGAGATTTGAGTAATACTCTTAACTTCAGTTTTTATTTTGATTATAGTTTTAAGGATGCCAGCTCCTTTAACATTAAACATAAACCCTTAAAAAACGGAGGCATACATATAAAGCTCAACTGTAAATTTGGAAGACTTATAATTGCATGATAACGTGCAATGGCAAATTCACTTAAAGAAAATTGTTTCCTCTGCTTATACATAATTTTTCACTTGAACTCAGGTATCTACTGAAATAATTTATTCCTAGAACTGTGTTCTTAATTATTCTGAAGTAATTATGAAGGTGCAAATTGAAAAACAGCTTTACCTCCCATGTTAATTTGGAAGGGGTTGACAGAAGGGAAGCAGCACCTTCCTCTGAAGCTGCTTTTTTCTCTGGCTTTCAGCTCAGGACCCTCTCAGCTAAAATATGTGCTTCTGTGTTTTCCTTTCCTTGTCATTCTGTGGGTTGCTATGTGTATCCTTTGCTAAGAGTGCTGTGAACCATTATGTTCTGAGGCTTCCAGTGTGACTTCACCACTCAACCAAATAAATCATCATTTCACCTTTGACAGGAACTTCACGTCCCCCTCCTACCTGCTCATCTTCCGCAGATCTTTCCCCAAGTGCCCTGGCCAACCACACGGCCTCTCTCTCCGTGCGGGCGGTCAGTCTAAACCCGCCTGGAGTTGTTTCCTGTCTTCTGGGCTCCCCACTATCATAAAAAAAAACCCATTGGAACTGTTACTATGAAATACACTTCTCGGCTAAATTCTCCGTATCAGACTTCCAGAAGCAGATCTAAATGTTATGGTGAGCACACATCTATATTTGAGAGTAATTTTTAAATCTAGTTCTTCCAGATTGTTTTTTTGTTTTGCATCAGACAAGTCAAAGGAAAAAAAAAACAGAAGGGGGAGGAAATGGAAGAGGATATTTTGATGTTGTTCACATGGTACTTCCCTCCTGTGTATCCTGGAGGGGACCCCGTTCTTCCTCACTTTATAACCTGGATAGATTTGGGTGTGCAGTTGGGGAAGAGTCCATCAGGATCCAGGTGACAATGAGATGGGTAAAGGGCCAACATATCATTATCATTTACATTAGGCAGGTGCATGGTCTACATAAACTCTTGAGAGACTGCCTTTGACAGGGTAGTTTTCATATACAGTAGATAGGCCCTTTTATGGCTCGACAAAGTCTTTGTTTCTTTTTTTTTTTCTTTCTTTCTATTCTGTGTGGGTGGGAAACAGCATGAGGTTATAGAAAATGTATAGCAAAAGCAGCAGCAATGAGAAAGAATCCATAATGGGTACACACATATTGCTGGAATATTTCCCAAGTCCTTGGAGGGGGGCGGCAGTGAAGCTTCTTTGGCAGAGGCAAAGAACATGTGCTTTTCCATGTGTGAACACCCTGTGCTTTGAAAGGTCTTTTATGATTCACAAAAGCAGCTGCTTTTGAGCCGGGGTAGCCACAGAGTTTGGGAGGGTCGCTGCAGTAGGTGTCCTGCAGACTCCTGACATGTTTTGGAGATCTGGTTAACTTTTGGGAATTAGCTTATTCACAAGTGACACGGAACAAGGATTCTCCATGAGAATGTGGCACCCTTTGTTCCTGTCTTTAGGGTTTGCAGATCAAAGTTAACAAGGTTTAAAGTTGTGAACACTCACTTGCTATGTTACATGCATACCTACAGACATAAGTTTTTATTGATGGCTTTCTTCTTAATTTTGAAAATTATGTGCGACAGTCTGACTTTACCTGGTAAATCAACTTTCCTGAGTGACTCTCAGACATATTCTTGTTGGATGGTAAGGCTTTCTGGTTAGGTATTTGTAATCTTACCATGTTGTTGTATTTCGGTGAGTTTTTAGTTTTGACTGCACTTTTACCTAATAAATCCTGTGATTTTTGTCTTTTGTCGACTTCTCTTGCATTTCTGAGTGCTCGTTTCTGTCTCCTCTTCTCTTATCACTATAAGTTATTTTCATTTCGCTAAGGATTTCAAACCTAAATACCAGCAGTGTTGTTTCCTATCACTTTCAACGAGAGTCGTTTGTGCCCAGTTCTTCAGATGAGATAAGTAACTAGGCCGTGATTCTTTCACTTTTTGCAAGTTTTCAATTTATTGGATATTGACTTAATGAAGTGTGAATACGGTTTGCTTTAAAAAAAAAAAGTGGGGGGGGGGAATGTTTTGTTTTTCATGTGTCATAACTGTTATGTTTCCAAATGACAAAGCAAGACAAAAAAAAGATTATCACAAAATAAGAATTGTGTGGATATACTGAACTAAAAATCATTTGAAATGTTTCATGGCTACACTTTGTGCTAAATATAAAAATAATTGTGTTTCCCATGTGTGAGCATCAAAAGCCCCAGTTGGGAAGTCACATGGTACAGCAAGTAGGTCACTATTGATGGTAGAACATGAGACAGGAAATGTCACAGCTAAGATTAGAGGCCCAAGCAGTCTGTCTCGCCATGCTTGCTGCATTGTTCGTCCTAAGTGGAAGGACCCAACAGGGTATAACTAACTTTAGCCCAATTTGAAAGTATTAGCAAGGATAGCCTTTTAATCTGTCAG
Source organism: Proteles cristata cristata (assembly GCA_017311185.1). Lineage (NCBI taxonomy): Eukaryota > Metazoa > Chordata > Mammalia > Carnivora > Hyaenidae > Proteles > Proteles cristata. Next base: position 177,657 of record JAESUZ010005464.1, read on the forward strand.
TCCCATTTGTTTCTAGATAACTCACTTCCCCAGTTGGGCAAAATAATTGAACTGCACATTGGCAGACCTCTGCATACCAATTAAAATGGCAGCCTTTACACTCTAAAAGTATACGTGGGAAGTGATAGCTATACCAAACTGTAGCCACAGATCTACCTGGTGTTTGAAATCACTCACTAGGAATAAGCAATTATAATCAAAAATGAATTCTCTTTTAAAATGTCATTTATCTTCATATTTGAAGGTGAGGTGGGGATGTAGGATGGGAGGAGGGAGGACCCTTTTAGGGAATCTAGTGACCTTTCCTTTTCTTTTTTGATCAGTATGAAGAAGACTTATTATTTGTATGTGGGAATTTTCACCATGGAGTATGCCTAATTTTGCATAAGTTGGCATATTCTCACATTTAAATAAAAAGCTAGGAAGAAAAGCAGTGGTCTCCTGTGTCTGCCCCCATGAGAGCCAATACCTTATTTGGCAGGAAGGAGGGGCAGGCCAAGATGGAGCCTTGGATTCAGAGAGAAGCCATCCCCTTACGCTACATTAAGCAGTTGAACAGAGGCCCAGAGAGCCAGCAGCTATTTGGATGTGGAGGTGAAAGCATGCCGAGGTGACTGAATTTGAATCTGTCGCTCAAGTGCCCTGAGTATTCTTTCACTTCTAGCACAGAGTCCTTCACAGAAGTACCTTGGCTTACGGATTCCATGCATTCTGGTTGGAAAGCCTCACTGCTTGAATCTCAGAGGCCTTCCCAAGCTCACACTTTCAAAGGTCATTCATGCAGATCAAAACACTCTACTTTGAACCAGGATTATTTCATGCAGGTTATAACTTTCAAGAGGGGAAGGGGGTGTGTGTGTGGAGGCTCAGTGAAGAAGTATTTTGACAGTGTTTTTACTCTTTATTCCTTCCCCAGCTTACATACAGAGCCTAGATTTGTATACCTGATCCAGGGATAGAATGTTGGAAAAGAGGGCTGGAAGCACAGCTCTTAGAGAAATGTCTCGGGAATGAAAATTCTGGAAAAGGTGTCCAAGTGGCTGTAAGAGATACTGGCTTCTGATGGGAGAAAATACAAGTGAGGTGGCACTTGAGACTGGCTATGACACTGTGTGTGTCTGGTTCTCACCATCATAAAGCAAGCTGCTTGTGAGCTGTGGGGTTAAGCTAGTTTTCTAGGCCTCTGTCAGAGAATGTCAGTGGACAGGCATTGGTGGGAGCATCCTGGAAAACATTTTGGAATGTGTGAAATGGACCTTTGCTTTGGAAATCTTTGAAAAATCCCTTTTCTAGTTTCAAAAATGTGTGCGTCACGAAGAAATATTTACATCTTTAGTTGCCTGGTAGAACTCTACCATCTTCTGAAATTAGTAATTCCATGTTAGTTTCTGCTAGGAGATTTCTCTTTAATGTCAGTATAAATGACCAGCTGGCCAGGCGCCCCCATTCTACTTCCACCCCAGTCAGAACTCCTGAGCTTGGTCCTGCCCCTGATCAAGGTGGATATAGAACAAGACACCTTCTGGGAAAGAAAGGGAAAACCAGATTATTTCTGTGGACTTGTTCCGGCATCAGTGCTCTATGATCCTATTCATCTTTCAAGCCTGTTTATTTTTCCTCTCTCTAGGGAGCAAGTTGTAAAAATTTCTGGTCGGTAACTTGTATGTATAAGGACAATACTCACCAGGTTACTAGTTGGCTGCTTAAATTCCTGTTGTGGCTGTTTCCTTCATCTGTGTTGTATACAGGAACTCAAATACAATGTGTCTGATCGCAGATTCCAAGCAAGAGTAACCAGTGGGTTTCAGACTTATTAAATGCAAGAAGAAGCAATTTCAGGTGGGAGGTGGGGGAGGGGTGATTGGGAGTGGTAGGTTGGAGAGGTCCGGTTTCCTAAGAAAATAAAGAGGGAATCCAGTATGCAAACATGTAACAGGAACCCAGCCTGGATTCACCCAGTTAATAACCTCTGTCTCTTAGTATAGGAAATACAATACCAGTGCTTATAAACCCGTGTGCAAGCAAGTAGCACGAATAAAAACTTCATTTGTAAGGGCCATCTTGTCACTGAGAAGGGCATTAAAATTTTAACTGAGATACAAAGAATCCTTTTTTATCTTTAGTCGCTCTCATGATTATGTTGGTGGAATCTCTAAAATACAGAAAACAACCTAGATTGGATTATTTACGTTGTCTTTTTGTTAACAAAACTTTTTTCCAACAAAAGAAATATACCGCCCTGTCCTCAACTACACACATTAACCAGTCAAGCTAATTTCCTAAGGGTGAATTATCCTTAGCTTTTGTGAAGGAGCCTCTGGTTTTGACTGCTTGACCTCTGAAAGGAATTGGAGGCTTCGGAACGTCCTTAGGCATTCTTGAGGAACAGGAGAGAAGCTGGTTTTTGGGGGGGAAATAGGACCGGAGAAAGTTGGGAGATCATTTTCTGGTCCCATCTTTACTTTAAAAACCTATCTTGTTGTAAGTCCGCTCCTTAAGAGATTTTACTCCTGGGTCACCAGATCCTGCCACAGAACAAAGAATTTCTTTTAGATGTGTCTGACTGTCCTTCCAGACTCTTGAAAGAGGCGGTGGTCACTGGACTGCGTTGTCTGGCGGGCTGCCTGGCATATGGCTTTGTGACTGCTGGGTGCAGTCAGTCATCCTGGACTTCCTGAGGTAGAAAAGTGTGCTCACAGAGGACAATCCAGGTGAAAAAAGACTCTAAATTTAGAAGACTTCCCTGTCCACGTAATACAGTTTGTTTCTTCTTCCCACACAAAACAGGGCTGCCCAGAACAGCTCTGAAAATACATGACCCTGTCTCATCCCGCCTTCTTGCAGCTGTTAAGGCTTCCAAGGGAAATTCGTGTGCCCTGAACAACTTTGCTGTGCAACACGTCATAATCCCTTGGGTTTTGTTTGCTTTTTCTCTATGTATGTATTTTTTTTCTTTTTTGGGAGAGTGAAAGCCGGTGAAGGGCACAGAGAAGGGGACAGAGGATCTGAAGCAGGCTCTGTAGCTGACAGGCTGAACTTAGCAGTAAGCCCGATGTAGGGCTTGAACTCACGAACAGTGAGATCATGACCTGAATTGAAGTTGGATGCTCAACCAATGGAGCCACCCATAATCCCATGTTTTTTAAAACAATTTTTAATGTTTTTTTTTTTTTTTTCTGAGAGAGAGACAGCATGAGCAGGGGAGGGTCAGAGAGAGAGGGAGACACAGAATCTGAAACAGGCTCCAGGCTCTGAGCTGGCTGTCAGCACAGAGCCCGACGCGGGACTCGATCCCACGAACCACAAGATCATGACCTGAGCCAAAGTCGGATGCTTAACCAACTGAGCCACCCAGGCAACTCCCCATGTTTTAATGTTTGTTGAGGCTGAAAACTTCCAGTCCATGGGGAAGTGTGAAGGTAAGCTAATGCGGAGATAGAGACTTGTCAACCTTACCCAGTTCTTCTGGATGGATTCAGCCAGACTCTTGTAGGTGGCAGCAGGGGAGAAGCTCAGCCAGGTAATCAGCCTTTTTTCCTCACTCACAGGGTTTTGGGATGGAGGGTTTCTCCGGAGCTGCCAGGAAACATAAGTTTGGGGATTATCCAGGAGTTCTTTGAGCAGTCAAACAATGAAAGCCAGTGCTCTGCTAGCAGAGTATCCATTAATTTTTAATTTTTGAATTGGAAATGGCACAAGAGATTATCCACATCAGGGTTTCCAAAGTGGAGTTTGCAAGATAAACCATTGGGGCATGGGAAGAAAATACTAGAATTTCTATATATTTTTATACCCCCCAAATAAGAAAAATTAAGTTTTACTAAGATATGGATCGACAGCTGTACCCTCCCCTCTTCTTTAGGTCAGAAGTCCCTTTGTTCCGAGGGGGGAGGGCGGGGGGATCTCCTCACTTGTCTACAGCATGTTGCATTGTATCTGTACATGTTGGATTAAATTAATTTGCTTATAGTTAATTGTTTCAACTAAACTAGCCATCAACAACATCAACAAAAACAAAAAACAAAGAAAAAACAAAAACAAAAAAAACAAGGCAGCAGCTTCAAAAGATTCTCATAAAAGGGCACCTGGGTGGCTCAGTCCATGAAGCATCCGACTTGGGCTCAGGTCATGATCTCACATTGCATGAGTTCAAGCCCTGCATTGGGCTTTGTGCTGACAGCTCAGAGCTTGGAGCCTGCTTCCAATTCTGTGTCTCCTTCTCTCTCTGCCCCTCCCATGCTCATGCTCTCTTTCTCTGTCTGTTTCTCAATAATAAATAATGTTAAAAAAATAAAAAATAAAATGAATAATCTTGTAAAAACAAAGTATAAATTTGAAGGTATCACTAACTGTGCAGACAAGAATAAGAGAACAGTTTGAAAATGGAGTTGACACTTTGTTCTAGGGCACACACTTTGTTAGCCAAGCTCGGAGTTAAAAACTGTAACAACACAATCAGTTCTGATCAAAAGTTAGCCCCCAGTTCCAAAACTACAGAGATGATGAAATGAAACATAGACTAACACATACTGTCATTAAGAAGGAATATATTGAAAGGAAGTGTATACTCTGCCTTGAAAAATGTTAACACGGAAGTGCCGCAATTAGAAAAATAGGGAGAATAACCCCTGTACTTTTTAAACCAATGTTTAAATTCACCTCCTGATCCTTAGAAAATTTCACTAAGTGGTGTTCTGAAGCCTTTTGTGAAGTGTTTACTAGGAGGCCAAAGTAAAAAAGCTACGTATTTTCAGAAACTCTGTTTTCCCTCCTAGTACAAGACCAGATAAAAGATACTATGTTGAAAACTATCTGAAATGAGTTTCTCTGTCACAAAGTGCTGTGACAGTATTATTGAAGACATCACTGAATCTTGAAGAAGCAAATCTGTATTGGAACAGGTTATGGAGGGCAGAAGACTTGCTTTACATTTGTAAGATGTTAGATCTAGCCTATTGTACTTGTTCATTTCTGTTTCACCAATGAAATACGCTAAGTGCCCCCTTTTGGTGAGCCATTGCTAGATGAAATTCATTCACAATCTTTATGGAAATGTGAGAAAAACCAAGTAGTGTTTCCTCTTGAGAAGCAGCTGTTTCTTAGAGAAGGATTCCAGAGTGAGGTTATAAGACAGAAATTCATTCACTGCATCATTCATAAGCGAGATAGGACAACCAAGATGTTGAAGCCAGAGGTATACAAAATGCTGCTGGATACTTCATAATTAATTTCATAAAAAACAAAGCTGTCAGGCAGAGAAAGACAAATATCATATGTGTGCACGTATAGGAGGATTAGGAGGAACTTAACAGAGGACCAAGGGGGAGAAGAAGGGCGAAAATGGTGGGGGAAAGGGAGAGAGGCAAACCATGAGAGACTCTTGAATGCTGACAAAAACTGAGGACTGGTGGATGTGGGGGGAGGAGGGATGGGCATGGAGGAGGACACTTGTGGGGATGAGCACTGGGTGTTATGTGGAAACTAATTTGACAATAAACTATTTGTAAAAAAAAAAAAAGTGAACAAAAAAAAAAAACAAAGCTGTAATATACAGTGTAGTCAAAGCAATACAATATTCTGTATTAAGTTGCAAAGAAACCATGAAAATCTTCTGTACCTCACAGAAGTTTGCTGGTCATCTTATTAAAAAATAATTGAATTGTCAAACTTAGAGATAAGTTACATTCATTTTTCTTTTTATAAAAGGGAAAGGGCTCCATATTTTGTTAATCATTTCTGTGATAATGAGCAACTTCAGTAGTGTGCTACTTATGGGTCATTTTTTTTTAAAAAACACAGAGCATAAATATTTGTCCTTTCAAGATAAAGATATCACTTTAACAATAAGTAAGAAAGTACCTGAATTTTGAAGAAAATTATAGAGAGAACATTGTGAAAAAAATGTGTTTGGAAATGTTTACACTGTGATTTTTTGTTTGTTTAAAACTATGACAGCCATTAAAACTCAGCTTCGTAAAATAAACTGAACGTGGAATTAAACCTTCGAATTAACATATCACAAATAATTAATCTAGCTTTTCAAACAGGAGGCATATTCATTCACACTGTTCTTGATAAAATAATGATTGTTTAGTAAGATAAAGTATCTGTACTCTTACATAAAGAAATATCGTTTATTTATCTTGTAGTTTTGTGATTTGGATGCTTGTTTATTATAAAACACCTAATATAGTACATTGCACATATCGAGTAAGTAAGAGTGGCGTGCATGCTCAAAAGTATTTTAGTATTGGGATTCGTGAACTCCGTAATTTTCAAAACTGTTGCTCTCCGCTAAAGATTCTTAAACTTTTGGTGGCAGGGAACAGCCACAGATTCCTTGAGACAATAAAAAATATGTACCATCTTTGAGACAAATGATACACAGATGCCAAAAAAACTGTGCCCAGAATCAGGGCAATCACGTGGCCCACTAAATAGCTTTTGTCACGGACTCTGATAAACGCCCTGGATGAGGCCAAGAACGCCCTAAGGAGTTATGTGACTTACTTAACGCAGGGCAGGGTCGCACAATGACATAATCTCATCTTTCAATCAAGACCTGTTGAGCGGATGTCATTACAGGCTTTAGCCTGGCCGGTGAGGATGCAAACACGAGGATGGAACTCTCTCTGGGTCCCCAAGGAATCCGCAATTTCAGCGGAGACTCCAGTGTGCAAGAAATAATCACAACTCCATTTGTGTTTAGGAGAAACTTGTTTCCTCGGCCGACATTAAATGCATGTGTCCAACTGTGTGAGGGCATTTTGCTAAACAGCCTTCACAGAGAACGCAGAGATGGGTAAGGCGACACTTGTAGATAATCAAGTGCCAATTACTGGCTTCAGCTTCCAGTGCTTTTTCTAATGCACCTTTTACACTGCTGAACCTTCTAATGCTTCTCCTTGCAGCTTGCTGCTCTGTTTCCTTCATGCACTAAATGATGATGTACAAGTAAAGGGAGGTGAGGCAGGGGGTGATCATCCTTCCTATTTCTAGGCAACCAAAGCTCACTCTTTGGGTTTACGTGCACCAGCATGCACTCCTCTGCTTGTGGAAGAGAGACTGAACTCTCAGATAAATTGGCAAATGGAAGACAACAGGGAGTAATAAAGGAGGTATGGAATTTTATAAGCTTCATGATCTCTTTCCCCAAAGGCCTGAATCGATGTAATGAGGTAGTAGAACAAATTCCTGCCAAGTCTGAATTTATTCCTATAAGGGGGGAAAAAAAAAAGGAATGATAGGAATAAAGTAAATGCAAAAGATTTTTTTTTCTGCCCAGGTCGTTTGTTGGTAATATTCTTGAAGGTGATGTAGAGTTTTTCCTACAAATATTGGGTTCTTTGTGGGGACTAAAAATAAACAGATCAGCTCAGGGAAACAGGCAAGCACTATTGATCTGTGTCAGGGCCATTTCCACTTTAATGTTTGCAAAAGGCACAGCCCAGTTTTGCAAACCTATTTATAGGGAGCAGCTTCCTCATTGCTATATATAGATGATGAAAACAAGGTGGACTGTCAGGTAATTTGGGTTTATGTTAGGAAACAGGACTGGGGGGGAGTAATCTCCTCCAGAATAGTGAGAAGGGCTTATCCCTCGTGTTCCTCTGCCTGTGCCCACCTGTGGCCTGCGAGCCGCCTCCAGCTGGTGTTTACCTCGCAGCTGCGCCAGCCTCCCTCCCCCTGTGGCAGAAGCAGGGCCTAAAACAAACAGGGTGCCTCCAAGACCCCTCCTGCCCCTCTGGCCCTGGAGAGAGCTCTGACTCCCCACTGGTATTGACTGTGCTTGTGCATACCTGTGTGTGGGCGTGTGGGTCAGTGTACATGTATGTGCCCCTGGAATGTTTCGGTGGCATCCTCTCTGACATTTGGTTCTCCATTTTTTAAAAAAAAATTTGGGGGGGCTGGGGAGTGCCTGGGTGGCTCAGCCAGTTAAGCATCCGACTTCAGCTCAGGTTATGATCTCACAGTTCTTGAGTTCCAGCCCCGGGTCAGGCTCTGTGCTGACAGCTCAGAGCCTGGAGCCTGCTTCAGATTCTGTGTCTCCCTCTCTCTCTCTCTCTGCGCTTCCCCTGCTCACACTCTGTGTCTTTATCTCTCAAATATAGATAAACATTAAAAATAAGATAAAATAAAATATTTTTTTCTAATTGTTTCTCTCTCCTCATTTCCTACCAGAGCTATTTACTCCTCTAATACCCTCCCCCGCCCCCAACACTTATTTTTCTAGTTTCCTTCCCACCCTATTCACCAAGTCTCCACCCCTGGGCTCTTCTCTCTTCTTTTCTTACACCTGTCAGTTCAATTCAACAAGCGTTAGTGAGTGCTGAGCCCCTTCGAAGTTCTGGGACTAAAGGAACAAGCAAGACAGGATCTCTGTCCTCAAGTCGCTCTGTCCAGGGGGACTTGCGGTCTGTGCCCTGCCCTCTGCTCTCCACTGCCATTATCGATCGCTCCCTCCGGGCCAAGTTTCCCACCTCCACTGTAGTAACAGCTAAGCACTGGTTCAGAAGACATTAATTTCCCCCACGAATGCCTGATTTATGGAAGGAACAGGGCTTGTAGCAAGGGGCGCAGATACCCTGAAATGTGATCAGGGCTTGGATTCTGAGTGTTAAAAAGATCAAAGGGATGCGAACGGGCCCTACCACTTTCTGGACGCTCCGAAGTGATGCTATTTTACCCGCAGGCATAGTTGTCCAGGCTCTGGGGAATGGCCTGTTGATGGTTTCCTCTCTGGTGTGGTATTCTTAGTGCCAGTGCAGCACTGGGATGCTAAAATAACTAACCATTTTTAAGTCAGTACAGAAAACAAAAGGACCAGCCCCGATGCAGTGTAGTAACCGCTTACTCCAGCCTGGGGCTGGTGAAATCATCTCTGTGCCCATTTCATCCCTTTAGATCTTTTACACTGTAAGTTTCTCTTCCGATCCAAATACAACATGAGTTTATTCTCAATCAAAGAGATGCTAAGAAAAGTGACAGGGAGTACATCTTTCAGTCACAAAACTATGCCAGTTGTATACAGGCCAGACTGAAAAGCAAGTGGTGGAGATGGAACTGGCCAGCTAAAAAAACATTTTAAATATAACCCTCATCTCTCTGTCTCGGTCTTCTGATAATCACCAAATGGTATCGGGGCTGAGATAATGCGAGATCTTTACCCTTCAAGGCCTCGCTGTGTGGAGGGAATTCTCAACTGGTTTCATCATCCATGATAGGGTTAACATCTTTCTGGTGGCTGGGAAACCTCACTGACTTCCCAGCTTCATTCTTTACACCCTTTTGTGCCTTGTCCTGCTTCACTGCATCTACTGTCTTCATCCCTGGTCTTCCTCGGTTTCCCCTTCCATGCCCTCTGGAATGTGTCACTATGAATCTTTTCCATTCTGCCATGTCTCTGAGGGGCATGCATCCAACTGATGACAGCTGTCTTTCTTGAGCCTTCGGTAAAGTAATTCATGCTTGCCTTTTCAAAGAGGAGTTCTGGTGTGAGGTCACTGGCACTGCTGTATCCAAATTATTCCTCATCCTCCTGTGTGTTCTAACATGGCCTACTGTTCTAGGCCAAATAAAAATGGCTGGGACCAAATCCACCATAACTTGCCCTGATCACTCGCCATTGCACAGAGAACAGATTGGACGTGGGCAAAAGTAGAAGTAGAGGAACCAATTAAGAGGCTACCAGAATAATGCAGGAGAGATCTGATGACGGCTTGGGGAAGGTGATGGCAGTGGCGATGGAGAGTGTATAATTTCAAGGTGGAAGAACAAATGGGACTTGATAATGATCTCAATATGTGTGATAAGGAATGGAATGGAAGCACGATGCCTCCTGCGTTTGGGGGATAGCGAAGTTAATAAGGGAGGTCTGGTAAGGAGAGGGGAATAGATAGACCTAGCACAAATGAAGTTGGGGAAATGATATTAAAGATCTCTTTCAATTAACAAGTGAGAATTTGACCTAAGGTCATGAATAGGAGGGGCACCTGGGTGGCTCAGTCGGTTAAGCGTCCATCTTCAGCTCATATCATGATCTCCCAGTTGGTGGTTTCAAGCCCCACATTGGGCTCTGTGCTGAGAGCTCCGAGCCTGGAGCCTGCTTCAGATTCTGTGTCTCCCTCTCTCTCTGCCCCTCCCCTGCTTGTGCTCTGTATCTCTTTATCTCTCAAAAATAAATAAAAATGTTTTTTAAAAAAGATCATGAATATTAAAATACATGTAGTAGTTCTTTGAAAACTGTGAAGTTCAGGATGACTGTAAGGCACTGGTATTATTTGCTTTGTTCCATAACATGGCCTTGATGAAGTGGTCTGACTTCCACCCCCAGTGTGGCACGTCACTGATGCAAAAGTTCTGTGAGGGGGACGGCGGTGCCCTATCCTCTCTAACCTCAGTGCTAACAGTCTCACAGTAATAGGTGTTTGGTATGTTTGTTGAACGAGTTAGGTCGCATATTTGACTTACAGAAGAGAGATGACCATCTGGGCACAAACAGCATGTTTTGAAAATACTTCAGTCTTTGAGGGAGAGCGCTGCCCCCTCCCCCCCCAAGTGCCAGATGTCACAGTACCAGGGACTAAATCAGCTGGGAGACATTGCCACCAGATGACTGTGTGTGCAGAAACGGTAATGGTGGCAAGGCCCGTTTATGCCTGTGAATAGAACACGGAGGGCCCAGTCTGAACATCAGTCAGAAAGTAGCTTTTTAGAAAAAAGGAAGAAAATGGACCCCTTTCCCCCATCATCTCCATTAGCTAAAAAACTAATTATACCAATTGGCAAAATTTTATGTGTTTGCCCCGACTGAGGCCTATAGCTCACAGACCTGCCAGTATTACACGATCAATATAAAAATTCCAGTTGTTTTGCTGACTTAGGTATTCACTGAGGGATTATTTGGGAGACAGACCTGAAAAGCAATTATGTGAAAAGTTCGATATACTAGTTCTCCTTCAGAGGGGTTGCTGAGAGGGTACTTTCTGGAAACTTCTCCGGTTTTCTTGGCAGAAAGAAAACTTCCTCCTGATGGCTTGTGGCCTGTGGTGCTACATCTTCCAGGTCTTAGTTTGGTGCTTCAGTCTGTCACTGTGGGGCCTCTTGAAGCAACATCCACAAATATTCTGGAGCTTGTTCCTTTGACCACATATTGCAATCGCTTTTCAGTTTGTTGTGGCGTGGCGTGGCCTGGGATCGGCAAGGAAGAAGTGGTGCAGGGAAACGAGTAAGATTCTTGTGGAAAAGACCACTTTCCTCAGGTTGATATCTGTGGAGGTATCTGTTCATTTCCTCCCGGCGTGGATTTTACAACATCTGGGAAGCTCTCTCCTCTCCACCCAGATTCTTGACCCTCCCCCACCTCCTCCCCCACTCCCCACCCCACCCACCTCTTCTCCCCAGGGTGTGAAAGTACATTTGTGGCCGTCCCACAGCTGATGGCTTCCGTGTGTGGCCTCAGCCACGGAATGCTGAGTGTCTGCACTGGGGTTGCTGAGCACCAAGTTGGTGTGAAGTCCAGCGCCCATTTAGGGGAGCCGCTCTGGTTTCGCCCCCGATCCATGCTGGAGCGCATTCTCCAACCTGAGGAAAGCCCAGCGGTGGCTTGAAAAGGGAGTGGGAATTTGGGCTATACCCTCAGCTGCTAGAGAGAATTCTCGTTCACCACAGGTCAGCACAGGTCAGCACCTTCTGCTTTCTGACCAACAGCCCTGCCTGATTGGTACCTGGTCATTCGGCTCACTGGCTGCCGCATGGGCCACTTGGAGGCTGTTGTTGCTTCCGCACCTCCATGACGCTCCCCACCCCCCCGGCCCCCCACTCCTTGCCCATCAAGTTTTGCAACTTACTCTGTGGCCCACGCAGAGTAAAGAAATCCCCCACAACCTAGGAATTCCAGTGTTGTGAGATGGATTATTTTCCACCATTGAAGAGATCATTTTATGTTGCCAGTGAGGAGAGCTTTTAGGAATAGGCTACTATTCTTTACCCCCTCCTTCATGCTTCCTCAGTTGTCCTTCGAGTGCCAGTAACACCCACTGGGTTTCTGTACTAAAAGTGCTTCAGTATCTTCTTGCTAATGATAAATAATCAGCTGATTATTGATTCTGATCTTCTAAAATAACTGGCCATGTGTCTTTGCCATATTGATGCTCTGATGGAATGATGGCTCATTCCTCAAGAATGGTGGCAGTCAAGCCTAGGTTGACCACATGTACTAAATGCACACAAAGACACCTGGCTGGCTCAGCCAGAAAAACATGCAACTGTTCATCACAAGGCTGTGAGTTTGAGCCCCACAGTGGGTGGAGAGATTACTAAAAATACTAAACAAACTTAAATGGATGCAGAGAATTATTGCTGACCTAACAGTTTCTAGAGAAGATATGGAAAAAGGATAATCTTAGTAAAAAAAAAAAAAATAGTGTCCAGTCATTTTGGGTAAACTGGCATTTAGGAAAATAAACCAAATAGGTTATTCGACTGTTTCTGTTAGAAACAGGATCTGAATCTATAAGCAAGACTGGGCTGAGTTCCCTGGTCCTTTCACTTCGGGGTATCAGATGGTAAGAAATACCAAGCCTGTAGACCACAGAGGAGATCCTCTTCCTCCTCCATCTCCACGCTTGCTAGAGGAGGAGAGTGTTTCCCTGTTAATGCGTATTTGGATGATCACCGTTCTCATATCGGTAATGATAATGTGGCAGTGAAGGTTCTCATGCATTTGTTATTAGTGTTTTCGCTAACGCTGCTCCTTGAGGTGATTAAAGATCCTGGATCTATACCCCACTGGAGGGGAGCAAATACTCTGACCCCATTTAAAGCCACCACCAGTGTGCCCTCCTAACCCTTTCCCTTTTCTTGTTCTCTCCCACACTTGACTCTTCATAACCCAGTGATCGACCACAAGTGATCCAGGCCCCCACTGAAATGACTCTGTGGACAAGGCAGGTGACGTAAACATGTGTCGCTCTAGTGCGTGAGGGATAGGAGAGCACCAGGACTCTCAGAGAACAGAGGGGCCTGAGGCCTGAAGGTTGTGAAATCCTCCCCTCGCCCCCTCACACGTTCTTTCTACCCTAAATGTAATACCCATGGCTGCAGGCTCCAGGATGCCAGTGGAAAAGTGTTTCAGGAAATCTACACCCATAAGGCCCTTTACGCAAAGTATTTCTCAGCCTGGAATGTCTGCAGTCCCACACCTCATCCTCCACAGCTCGGCTTGAATTCCGCCTTCCCAGACTGTTCCAGTTCCCCTTCCCCCTTGCTGCCTTAGCACCATCTTTATGCTTCTGCTCACCACACATCCCACTCCGCCTTCCGCTGGACGTATTGGAGTAGCTGTACTAGGCTGCTGAAAGGCTGCGTCTTCGAGTTTCTCATTCCATCTGCCCCTAGCATTCATTTCCATACAGCAGATTCTCAGTAAATCTTTACTGGGAGAAGGATAGGGGAGAAAGCAAGCCTAGATTCAAATCACAACCATTCAAAATGGAGACACTATATTATACTACACTCGTGGCATCCAGTGGAAAAGTAAGCAAAAACTTTTGAATGCTCAGGACATGAATATTTCTCTGCCAGAAGTAATTCTGGACTAGTCATCTATAAGCATATCACTGAATTAGGGGAGTCCCTCTTTTCTCTGTTATGTCCAGATGGACTGTTAAAGATTAGTGTGCTTCATTCATTCCTTTTTTTCACTTATTCATTTATAGAAAACACAAGCACAGGGCAGGCTTGAATTCTCGGTGTGAAATAATTCCTTGACTCCAGGGATCATGTAACCTGTGGCATCCAAGCACGTAGAACTCTAGGAGACGCAAGGTAGGAATAGTGCACCACCCTGCAGAATAAATAGTGCCTTAGTTTCAAAATGTGAGAAGCTCTCTCACGAAGAACAGGCTTCAGAACATCCTAAATGAGTAACCTGATGCACGGTAACAGGCTGGCGCAGTAGCCCTATTGATTTATGTATTAGTGCTTTATTTAAACTCTGTGTGCAAAGGTAACTGAATAGTACCTGGCTTCTGAGTCCCACTGGACCTGTCCTGGGAGACGGCCTCCAGATCTTGATGTAGGTGGAAGTTAATCAGTTGTTTTGAAGTCTGTCTTTGTTAATCATTGAGCACTTAATGCTGAGATTTTATCTTCAAGGTGGGTTTATTGAGGTACAACTCGGACTAGATTCACCCTTTTTCTAGTGTACAAGACCATGTATTTTAATAAATGCATACGGTCGTGTGACTACCACCGTAATCAAGATACAGGATGGCGTCAGCACCCCCCAAATTGCTTTCATGCTCTCTTGAAGTCAACCTTCCCTTGCACACCCAGCCCCTGGCCACTATTGACCTGTTTTCTGACCCTGTAATTTTGCCTTTTCCAGGATGTTCTATAAATGAAATCACATGGTGTATAGGCTTTTGAGTCTGGTTTCTTTCATGTAGCATAATGAGATCCATCCATGTTGTTCTGTGTATCGGTAGCTCATTTCTTTTTATTGCTCAGTAGGATTCCCTTCATTGTATGAATGTCTACAGTTTATCTCTTCACCAGTGGAAGGACATCTGGGTTCCTTCCACATTGGGGTCCTTATAACAAGAAAGTTCCTATAAACATTCATATCCCGTTTTTTCCTGTGTGAATATGTGTGGTCAATCACCTTACCTACATACCTAAGCATGAGATTGCTGAGTTGAATGACAGGTGTATGTTTAATTCTTATTAAGAAACTGCTGAATCATTTTTCAAAGCAGCTGTTCTATTTTGCGTTGCTACAATATTCACTGAGAGAGGTCCACCCTTATGGTTACATCCATACCATTTTAGATCATTTCAGGAGGATTATCTATTCCAGGTAGATTGAGTCTCTCAAGGTGTCATTTGTCAGCTATGGGTACCTTGAGAGGAAGACAGAAATGGAATAGGGGTGTGGACCCAAACTCAATGGGTTAAGCTCTGTATTTACAAACAGAACTTTTTTGTCTCCTAACTAAAAATGATTAAAGTGAATGTTTGGCTGCTTGGCAAGATTCTGCCCTGATATTCAGGGGAGATTAGAGTAGCTTTGCAGATAAGCTCAGAAAATCTAGCGGGCCACCGAGTCATTTCCCAGCCCTCAGGCAGTCACCGGGTGTCCTGGTGCTGACGGCACTGGACAGGGTCGAGTCCTGGGAGGGAATCTGAAAATGGCACACCTCTTAAAGGTGATATTTCCCAGCTTTGGACAAATTCTCAATTGCCTAATAACTGATTTCTTTTACCTCCTCACCTAAATGCTTTCACACCCTGACCACGGTAGACACTTTGCAGGCAAGGATTCTTATCATCTAGTTTATGTTTGGTTGAAATAGGGGATTGCGGAGTTGACCTCCACACCTGGCCTCAGAACCTCAGCCCTAACGCAGGGGAAGTCTGTCTGAGTGCTTTCTGGCTTTGTGCTCCGCAGGAAGATCAGCTCAAAGGCTATTTGGGTTGGAGGCCCGTTCCTCCCATGGGTCATAGTAGCTGGCTTTAGAATTGACTGGGGGTGGGGTGGGGGGGAGGGGGCATCAAAAACAGGAAGGAAAAAAAAATCAGTGACTCGTGGAATGTCTAATGCCCTTTGGTAACCTTCAGAGTTCTGTGGTAACCGCATAGGCACCCTGACCAGCAAATCCAGCCAGTGACCTCTAGGAACCGGTTACTCGGCATATGTAAGAAGGAATTCGCAGAGGGATCCTGACTATGGAAAAAGGTTCAGCCCACGGCTCAACTCCGTGGGGCTTTTGTACTTTACCCACAAACTCCACTTTAACAAAATAGGAAGGAGAGGGGAGAGTGAACGGAAAATGGTCATTTTTCTGTCTGATTATGCTTCATGGAAGCAAATGGAAATGTCCATTCAGTACCCACCTCTCAGCCACAGAGTTACAGGCGCCGTTTCTTCCTTCCCTGAGCATGGGTCCATCTTGGAGGTACCAGGAAGGGCTCTGTCTGCAGCATCGACAGGCGGGTCTTGTGTTCCATCAGGCTGATTTGACGTTCTCCTTATGGATACCAGTTTGGACGGGATAGTAAAGGTCAATAAATGGG
Source organism: Proteles cristata cristata (assembly GCA_017311185.1). Taxonomy (NCBI): domain Eukaryota; kingdom Metazoa; phylum Chordata; class Mammalia; order Carnivora; family Hyaenidae; genus Proteles; species Proteles cristata. The sequence continues at coordinate 193,734 of JAESUZ010005464.1, forward strand.
ATACCTGTGGTATGGAGAGGAAGAGGTTTGTTTTGTTTCCAGCTACAGATGTGACTGCAGGTGAACTTTTTAGAGCTGAGTCACCAGAATGTGAGAGCAGAGGAAGAGCTGGGCTGGTTGGGGGGTCGGGGGAGGGAGACAGTCACAGGTTTTGATCGTACCGTGTATCCTGGGGCATCCAGCTGTTTTGTGACTGTGGCCTGGGCATTTAACGAAACCCACAGGATGGCTTTCCCTCTTATTGTCCAGCAAATTGTTTCCCCCAGAGCTGCTAGCATTTGCAGCCAGAGTGGCTTGTTCAACTTTGTATTTTCCACACGGCCCAAAGAAGGCCCACTTGGCAGGCCCTGTCTGTCGATGCCAAGAGGCAGCAGGTACACGGGAAGATCTTTGGGTACTCTTGCTTACTAGGTGTGCCGCGAGTGCACACTGCTAGATGTTTTAGCAGGCGGTGGAATACATTGATTGGCCCAGGGAAGGAATACAGTGATAGTGGAAGTTGGGAGGAGAAATGCAGTTAACAGAAGATGCCGTCGAGCTGCTAAATTTCCTTCTTATTCCTAGGGCAAGTTGGTATTATTGCAGAAGACGCTAAGGATCAGAGCGTCTTGGGATGAGAGAACAGGAAGCTGTTCACAAGCATCCTTGATGTGCTTTATGGATTGTGGTTCATGTATTCATATTGGTACTATCAGGAAGGTTTCTTTCCTCTACATGTATCATGATGTATGTTTGCTGGATCATAGTAGTACTGGATACTGCACCGATCTCACCTCTCGGCCAAAGGAAGGGGTCAAGATGAACCCGTGTCCCAACTCATTGAAGCGTCTGCTCCATTTTTACACTTAAATGTATAGTGGCCTGGCACTCCTACGATGACATGATCCATAGCACCTGGGGGAGGGGAAAGGGTTGCTGAATTGTCATTAAAAGCTTCCTTTGCTTTCTGACAAAGAAGGCAGTTCAGAAATTTCCGAATTGTCTTGCTACTTGAGCCTCTTAAGTCTGGATTTGAAATTGTTCCCCTTTAGTCCTATTATTATAGGCTTTTTTCTTCATCAGTGAAGTGTGTTGGTGATGTCAGTGGGAGTTCACTCCATTAAAAAAAAAAAAATCCTCGTGTCTAAGTAAACCAACTTTTCTGTTTCTCCTTTTAAGTTTTGTGAAAATGATACAAGTATCAGTTAAAAAAATAAAGTAGCACAGAGAAATGATTATACTGAAAAGCCGTAGTACTCCCCTCACCCCAAAATGGAAACAACACTGAGAAGGGGCTAGATTTGGGGGCACGTGGGTGGTGCAATCAGTTAAGGGTCTGACTTCTGCTCAGGTCACCATCTCATGGTTCGTGAGTTCAAGTCCCATGTTGGGCTCTGTGCTGACAGCTCAGAGCCTGGAGCCTGCTTCAGATTCTGTGTCTCCCTCCCTCTCTGCCCCTCTGCTCGTGCTCTGTGTCTCTCTGTCTCTCAAAAATAAATGTTAAAAAAAAAATTCTATTAAAAAAATTTTAAAGGGGGCGCCTGAGTAACTCAGTTAAGGTTCGGACTTCGGCTCAGGTCATGATCTCATGGTTCCTGTGCTGACAGCTCAGAGCCTGGAGCCTGTTTCAGATTCCATGTCTCCTTCTCCTTCTGCCCCTCCCCCCGCTTGTGCTCTGTCTCTCTTTCTCTAAAATAAGTAAACATTAAAAACAAATTTTTTTTTTAATTTATAAAAAGAAAGGGCTAGATTTTTAGTTAGGAGTTTGCGGACGGCGGGGGGGTGGAGGGGTGAGTGGTACTTAAACTGCTCAAGGAGAAAGTTTTACTGTATGGTGTTGGCACATATTCTAGCCCTTCTAGTTCTTTCCAGTTTTTTTAAATGGCTTATTTTGAACTCATTTTAGATTTATAGAAAAGTTACCAAAAAATATAATTTCTGTATATATCCCTCACCCAGCTTCCCCTAATGCTAATACCTTACATGTAGTACAATTTGACTCGTGAAAGTAAAATTTGAGGTTTCTAGGACCAGGCACGAAACTAAAGCAGGGGATGGAGAGGAGCATAAGGAGTATCCGCGGACCCCGTGAACCTTAGGAAACCATCAGTGAACGGCTCTCCTTCGCAATCCCATTCTCAGCTGCAGCTGCCCAGTGAGCCAGGGGGTTTCCTGGGTGCTACCAGGCAGCTCTCACCTCCCCCCCCACCCCCGCCCTTCCACTCTTCCAGGATTTTCCCCTCCATGTTCTAGGCTCTTACCTCTCATTGTCTGCCAGAGTTCTTCCCCAGAGGAGTGGAACCAAAGAGACAGAGCTATAGATGATAGATGTAAAATTAGATACAGAGACAAACACAGATGCAGTTAGAGAGACAGAGACAGAGATAGATTCATTTTAAGAAATTGGCTGGCACGATTATGGGGGCTGCAAAGTCCAAAATCCATAGATCCGGCAGACAGGCTAGAAATTCAGATAAGTCTTGGAAGTTGCAGTCTTGAGTCCTAAATCCCCAGGGCGGGCCAGCAGGCTGGAGACTCAGGCAAGATTTCTATGTTACAGTCCTGAGGCAGAATTCTTTCTCTGCGAAAACCTTGGTTTTTGCTATTAAAGTCTTTAACTGATTGGATTAACATGCATGTGTGCAGGTGTGTGTGCGCACACACATACCACCCCTCAAACTATGGAGGGTAATCTCCTTTACCTAAAGTCAAATGACTGTAGATAGTAATCCCATCTACAAAATGCCTTTATGGCAATAAGACTAGCGTTTGCCCAAACACCTGGGCCCTACTGCCCTGTTCACACATAAAATTAACCATCATCCGCCCTGTTCTCTTTGCCAGCCTCTCCTTGACCCCCAGAAATTTGTTGAAATCTTTCTTCTTTCCCTGATGCTCCTCTCCCAGTTACATCCCTCTCCTTTTTGTTATCATTTTATTAGAGTCTAAGGAGATACGTGCTTCTGTTTATTCTACTGTCTTCTACTTGTAGAAACCGAAGTTCATTGGTAAAGAAAACCTGAGTACTCGTGCAAGTGGCTTTCCTAAATACAGAGAGGCACTTGCAGAGGTCAGCAGAGGTCAAAAGTCCTTTTGAGATTAAAAACAACAACAAAAACATCACATGATTCAACTCAAATGTATTTGCTTTATATGTTACTAAAGACAGATTTACCAATATTGATTCTTAGAGGTGTCAACTCTATTGTACTTATATAGAATTTTTCAAGTATTTACTTCATTTAAAAGGACCTCTCTAAATGAAAGTGTTTATTTTCCTATTTGTTTGGCTATAGGTCCTTCCAACTTTGAATATTTGAAAAATGTTCATAATATGAATCCTCCACCTTCAATCTGACCCTTCACTTTATTATTTTAATTTTCCAAATCGCAAACAAAACTCTCTGAAGGTCTTATTTGCCTCTGTAATTCACAGCACTTAGAATGGTGCTTTGTCCAAAGCAGGTCCTCAGAAAATTTTTTTAGGTGTGCTTAAGTTTTCAAAAAATTTCTTTAGCTTTGTATAATAATGGTACGATTTAATATGGTACTTAAAGATTTCAAATGCTTCAATTTATGGTAGTTCATTCATTCCTCACATTTGATAGAACTTGTCAGGTAGGGAGAGAGAAGGCACTTTTAAGTCTCATCTTATAGGAAAAGAGGACTCTGTCTGCAATGGTAAATAATTTACTTAGGCCATGTACCTTACAGTTGCTGAATCTGCCTGATTCCAGGTCTTCTCATTCCTAATTCGGTGCTCCTTATTGTGTGTGTATCACAGTCTGCTCTACATATCTTTTTTTTTTTTTTAAATTTTTTTTAATGTTTTATTTATTTTTAGGAGAGAGAGAGAGACAGCGTGAGCAGGGGAGGGTCAGAGAGAGGAGTCACAGACTGAAACAGGCTCCAGGCTCTGAGCTGGCAGTCAGCACAGAGCCCGACGCGGGGCTCGAACCCACGAACCGCGAGATCATGACCTAAGCGAAAGTTGGACGCTTAACCGACTAAGCCACCCAGGCGCCCCTGCTCTACATATCCTTACAGAACATTAGACAATGAACATATTTCTATAAATCCTACTACTGTTAGATATGCTTGCAGTAAACTCACATTCGTGTCATGTTCTGCCAAGGCTCCAAACTATCCCTTTCTTTATAAGAAGGGACGTTTCCTTGAGCAGTCAATCTACCTTGTTGTTTCCTTAATGTGTTCTGTACCCATGGACCAAATAGTCATCCATGAAAATTGCTCTCAAGTTTAGGCTGTCTCCCAGCAAAGGTGTGTTTGAGAATCAAAGACCACAGGGGTGCCCGGAGGGCTCAGTCGGTTAAGCATCTGACTTCAGCTCAGGTCATGATTTCGCAGCTCCTGAGCTTGAGCCCTGCGTCAGGCTCTGTGCTGACAGCTCAGAGCCTGGAGCCTGATTTGGGTTCTGTGTCTACTTCTCTGTCTACCCCTTGCCTGCTCACACTCTTTCTCTCTCTTTCAAAAATAAACATTAAAAAATTTTTTTAAATCAAATATACCCCTGATACGTAAGACATAAGGATACACTGAACAGCAGAGGGAATATAGTTAATAATATTGTAACAACTTTGTATACTGACAGATTGTAGTAGATTTATAGTGGTGATCATATCCTAATGTATGTAGTATAGAATCACTATGTTGTACATCTGAAACTAAGATAATATTGTGTGTCAACTACCCTTCCATTAAAAAACAGAATCAAGAACCACTATGTGTTTTCAGAATTAGAGCCTTCCTACAACCGCTGAAAATTCATCTGTACCAAAGAGACATGTTCTAGTATTGATATAAAAACATCAAAGTAAACCTAACGCATAATTTACCAAGAACAAATGGAGGTGCAACTCTTTCACTCCCATACGTCTCAAGATGAATCTTTTCAGAAATCAGGGAGAGCTGGGTGTCCCAGTTGGTTAAGCATCCAACTCTTGAGTTCAGCTCACTCAGGTCATGATTTCACGGTTTATGAGATCAAGCCCCACATTGGGCTTCATGCTGATGACAATACAGTGACTGCTTGGGATTCTCTCTCCTTCTCTCTCTCCCTATCCCTGCTCTCCTGCACGGGCACATGCGCTCTCTCTCTCTCTCTCTCAAAGTAGATAACAAACATTTTTTAAAAAATCAAATTAAACCTATCACATAATTTACTAATACCAAACAGAGTCGCAACCCTTTCTCTCCCATTCCTTCCAAGATGGATCTTTTCAGAAATCAAGTTGTGGTTTAATTAAATGACTAGGTGAAAAGTCACAGTGCCTTGTTAAAAAAAAAAAAAAAAAGAAAGTCATCATTACAAGTACAGACTCAGTGTTACAAATCTACAGAGATATTTTTTAAAGAAACACCGTGTGTCTTAATTTAGTATGAAACGCATGTGATAAAACCCACCTGTGGTCCCCAAGAGTGAAGCCCATTACCCAGAGTCATTCCCAATGGTTCTCAAGCTCCTGCCACCGGCCAGCAGTGCACAGGGGACAGTTTTCTTGCCACACGCTCCCCACCTTTGGTTTCCCCATTTTTCTTTCTTCCTCATTTCTTCTGGGACCTCTCTCCAGGGCCCCGCCATTCCGCTGGACTCCACACACACTGAGAGTTTTGCTGCCTCACTCATCTTTGCTGCAAATTATGTATTATTCAGACCAGTCTCCTATGATTCCACTTATGTTGCCAGAGGTTTAAAGGATTAAACAATCCTTCAAGTATTTCCTGTTATCAGTCCTCTCAGTGCAGAGGAGCACCCTTTGGGCCCGGACGTCATAACCTGGAGCCTGTGACCTGGCCTTCAGGGACCTCTGAGACCCCGGAAGTGAGCGGACATGTGTTCTCTAGGGGAGTGGCTTTGTGGTTTCTCTCAGATCCTAAAAGGGACCCGTGACCCAAAACTGTTTAAGAACCACGTGTGGCTCTCGGCTGCCCTGCGCTCCTGCCAGACCCTTCTGTTTTCGCTAGAGGCCTAGGCCGGGCTCTGGCAATGAGTCAGCAGGCCCTGGGCAGCAGCCTCTGTCCCACCTGGTTCCCCCATCAGTCTCCCCTGTCCACTGCGCTTTACCTCCGGAACTCTCTGTCCAGTGTGCTGCCCCCTGGCTAGGCCTCACCTCTGCTGGGCTTGTCTCACTCCTTTCCACATCCCCCTGTCTGACCTGTATCTTTCCCAAGCAACTTTATTTCAGTTTCATTTATTCTAGAGCCTCTTTTCTTAATATGGAGAATCACCAGTTTTCCTCAGCCTCCTGCCTACCCCCTCATCCATGCACCTGGCCCATCCCAGAGTCCGTGCCCTTCCTAGAGGGTGACACATTCCCTTCTTAGGGGATTGCATCACTCAAAAGATGGATAGCATCCCCATGCCATGAGAAACCCTGCCATTTTCTTCCCTTCCAACCCCCTAAAATTACAAGGCCCCACACGAACATTTAGAGTTCCATCCAGAGGTACCTATAGTTTAAAAGCAGGCTTCACCCTGCTTCAGACTCACCTTAATAATCTCTAACTCTCTCTTTGTCATACAGTAGCCGGTTCCACATATTCTCTCTCTCTCTTTTTTTTTAAGTTTATTTATTTAGACAGAGAGAGAGAATCCCAAGCAAGTGACATGGGCCTTGAACTCACCAACTGTGAGATCATGACCTGAGCCAAAATCAAGATTTGGACCTTAACCAGCTGAGCCACCCAGGCACCCCCAGGTTTCACATTTTCTGATCAAGTTTTTGATGTTAGAATTGGGGGGAAAAAATAGCCAACAACGATTAAATATGAAAACCCTAAAGGAAGCTGGACATAGATAACAAGAAAGGAGAAAGGTCAAGTCACATAGATTTTCAGTGCTTTCTTCTGGTTTGGGTCTTGGCTTTAGTTTAGGCCTCTTCTAAGAGAACCCCCTGCATCCTGTGCCCCTTCTGACTTGCTGCCCATGAGGTGTCTGGGAGGTGGAGGGGGCACAATTGGAAAGTCAGTTGAGGGACATGTCTCCTTGACCAAATGAGCTTCAGTGGGCTGACCCTGCATCATAAATCAAGTTGGCAGCAAGAGTGGATTTGGGGCCCTGAGTAAACAGCCGTGCCAAGTCCAAAGTTAGCTCCCCACGAGGTCTGCATTCTCAGCCTGCTGACACTTCCGATAGTCTTTGCTGATACCCAAAACAGAGAATTCGAGCCCTGCCATATTTAGATCCCTGCCCTAAGTCAGAGTTCTGAGCTGCTGCATTGCTGCTGCGTTGCTCTGATACACGAGCCTGAGCCGAGGAAGTGACCAGCCTGTGGCCTCACAGACTCAAAAGAAAGCCGAGTCATGGGCAGAGGGCTAGTTCCTGTCCTCAGATAGAGATGGGGACACCACGGCCCTGCCAGATCTCTTGCCTACCCCTTCCCTCCTATCCTGAGGCCAACTTTTCAGAAGGAATCATCTGTCCCTTTGTTACTGAAAAACAAGCAAGCTCTGTGGTGAAGCCAAAGTGCCTTTGGGGGCGCGGGGTGGCTGCTGGGCATTGTGCGTGCAACCCAGCTATAGGATTCCTCTGCGTGTTTTCTGATCCACTGCTCCTCCTGCAGAGGACAGATAATGAAGGCGTGCACAGCAAACTCCACAAGAAGCCTTTTTCATAGTTAAGAATTGTCGATGAGACTTTGCAAAGTATCCTAGAGCCCACTGCTACCAGATGTCTCCGTTTAATCTATCCAGAGTTTCAGGGAAGGGAAAACATTATCAGTGTTTAGTTGGCTGTGTGAACAGGGTGTCAAGAACAGCCCAAGCCCATGTGGATACAGTGGAAGTGTCCTTCCGTCACATAGCACGATGAGTTCTCCCGACATCTGACCCATGCCCCACCCCCACTACCGCACTGCCTGGGTACACTGCCACCAGTCCTTCCTCCTTTTTAAATTTTCAAATGTTTTTCTTTATTTTTGAGACAGAGTGAGACAGAGCATGAGCAGGGGAGGGACAGAAAGAGGAGGAGACAGAATCTGAAGCAGGCTCCAGGCTCCTAGCTGTCAGCACAGAGTTCAGCGTTAATTGAACCCACAAACTGAGAGATCATGCCCTGCGCCGATGTCAGAAGCTTAACTGACTGAGCCACCCAGGCGCTCCAACTCCTTCCTCCATTTAAAACTAAAACAGGGGCACCTGGGTGGTTCAGTCAGTGAAGACTTGATTTTGGCTCAGGTCATGATCTCACAGTTCATGAGTTCAAGCCCCACATCAGGTTCTCTGCTGTCAACACAGAGCCTGCTCTGGATACCTTCTCTCCCTCTCTCTCTCTATGCTCCTTCCTCGATCACTTTCTTAAATAATAAATAAACAAACAAATAAGTAAATATTAAATTACATTACATTACATTAAAAAAACAACTTGATTTCGGCTCAGACCATGATCTCACAGTTGTGAGATAGAGCCCCGCATCAGACTCCGCATTGACAGCACGGAGCCTGCTTGGGATTCTCTCTCTCCTCTCTCTCTCTCCTCCTCCCCTCCCTCAGAATAAAAAAAAACAAACTTAAAAATTATAATAATAAAGAAACAGCACAAAATGTTGACATCTGGCTGTGCTCCTGTAAGATCCAGAGTACCCTTGGCCAGCGGAGTCATTTCTCCTTTCACAAAAGGACTCAAACACATTGGTTCTTGGTTGTCACCCAGCCACATTAGCGATGTGACAAGGACAATTCAGAACAAGGCACATACGCTGTCTCTGCCCCCTGCTTTCTGAGCAACTGCTCTGTGCCAGGCCGTCTACTTTACACTTCATGTGAGATTTAATTAACACTCAGAACATTTCCATGCAGGTGTATCTAGACCATGTTACAGATGGTAAAATGGAGGGTAGACAGTTAAAATGCCCTGGGTACCGCAGCTAACCTTCGGTAGACCACGGTTGGGAGCCGGGTCCCCGGATGTGAGAACCCCTGTTTGGTCTCCTACACATGTCACTGTAGCAGTCTGTTCGATCCCACAACTAGACATTAGAACCATCTGGGGGGCTTGCAGATGAGGAAGTCAGAACCTCTTCTGTGGCCCAGGCTGCCCAGGGAAGAGCTGCTGAGCACTCCGCGGCCCCTCGAGCACTAAGAGGACAGCCTGTCTCTCCTTATCTTGGGATGAACCTGGGTCCCAGCCAGCCGTCAGCCCCCCTGGCCCTTCTTCCCCGTCACTGACCTCAAGACAGAGCTGTTCATGGCAGTTCATTCAGCCTGCAGCTCAGACACTGTGCAGGAGAGACTGGAGCAGGCAGGCTGGGGTGCAGGGACGGGCCAGGGAGTGTCACAGAGGGTGCCGCAGCACGCAGCCTGGAGAAGCTGGGGAGGCAGAATCAGGAGAACCCGTGTCCAGCACGGTGCCGGATGCATTACACTCATATGAGGTACAAACGACGAGGTCTTAAAGTCACTGTGGCCAGAAGGTTTTATCATTAACAAAAATAAATGAAAGAGGAGAAAAAGTGTAGAGGGAAAATGCCAAGAGCATGTTGCTCACGCCGAGTGTGAGGTGTTACAAGAACTCGGCACAGAGACGGCCCCTAGCAAGTGGAGATTTGTCATGAGGCGCAACAGGACTTGCCCACGTTCTAAAAATGCATCAAGATGTGATGTGAACTCTCTGAAGAAGGTGGGAAGGTGAACGGCAAGAACAGTGCTGCCCAGGTCCTTCTGGAGCATTCCGACAGTGCTCCTTGTGTCTGTGTGTATGATACACATCTCTCTCTTGAAAACAGTCTAAGTGAAAAAAAACGGACCAGAAGGGCCACACAGTGTATGACACCACTGATATAAAATGTCCACAGTGGGCAACTCCATAGTGACAGAAAGTAGATTCGTAGTTCCCGGGGCTGTGGGAAGAGAGGGGTGGGAGGTGGCTGCTGATGGGCACGGTATCTCTTTTGGGAGGTGACAATAAATTTTTAAAACTGATTACGGGAATGGCTACACAACTCTGCGAATATGCCAAGACCCATTTCTTATCATGTGGCAGGTGAATTATACCTCAATTACAAACCAAGCATATACAGTAAAACCTTGGTTTGCAAGCATAATTCTTTCCAGAAACATGTTTGTAACCCAAAGCACCTATCAATCAAAGGGAATTTCCCCATAAGAAATAACGGAAGCTCAGATGGTTCATTCCACAACCCAAAAATATTCATATAAAAATGATTACAGTACTGTAACATAATACAAAATAATAAAGAAAATACAAAATAGAAAAATGAATTAACTTGCACTTACCTTTGAAAACCTTCGTGGCTAGCATGAGGGAGACAGGAGAGAGAAGCGTTATTGTGTAGGACGACTTTCACTAATGGAATCACTGCTATCTGTCAGCTCAATGCAACCTTTTTCTTTTGGTGCAACTTTAACAAGGAGCCCATCCAGCGACCTAGAAGGAAGCAAACATTCCTAAGCTTATTCTTGTACGGAAAAGCAAAGGACTGTCCATAGGTGCTTTGAAGTGACAAAATCTACACTAGTGCCAGTCGTGGGCACCTTCCAACGTTCTGAAAGATCACGGATTTCTGCCAAACACCGTGGCCTCAGACCGAGCATCTGAGTATGGGGGATGGTCACCCACAATCCCACAGAGAGAGAGAGAGAGAGAACCACTGGCTCAGTTGTGATCATGTGATCTTCGGCATCGCGTACTACTCGTATTGCAGGACATTGCTCATCTGTCAAGTTAAAGTTTATTAGAAATGTTTTCTTGTCTTGCAGACATAAGAACAACTTACTTGCAATCCAAGGTTTTCTGTATGTGTGTATATATATGTATATATATATGTGTGTGTGTATACATATATGTCTGTATATATACATATACATACATATGTCGTTCAAACTGTCATTATTTACTGGACCAAAAATAAAATCCAAAAAACAGTTACAAATTATATCCAACCTTTAATTCGAATATATATAGGCACTTTGACTCATTATGCAGAGTAAACACACCTCTTTATTCAGCTCTCCTTCGTAGGTTAACTGTCAGCACAAGAAGCAAAACCCTGTGAATGAGGATATGGGAGGGCATTTTATGGAATAATTAGATTCTCTATCTCAAGAACCACATTTATATGCAGGAGAGAAAAAGCTCATGATCCTTTGTGCCTTGTTTGTTCCTTGTGGGAACCATTCTCACCTGGCCTCTATTTAACGTACAGGTTCTTATATATTGGGGTATTTAAAAAGTGGGATGGAAAAGGAAACACTGAACACAGCTTCTTTCTTTGGGGTTTGCATTAAAATACATATTTGAGGGGGCATCTGGGTGGTTCAATCAGTTAAGCATCCCACTTCGGCTCAGGTCATGATCTCCCAGTTTATGAGTTCGAGCCTCATGTCAGGCCTGCTGTCAGCATGGAGCCTGCTTCAGATCCTCTGTGTCCCCCTCTCTCTGCCCCTCCCCCACTCACGCATGCTCTCCCTCTCTCTCAAAAATAAAATAATTTTTTTTTTAATGAAAAATGTAGGGGCAACTGGGTGGCTCAGTCGGTTGAGTGTCCGACTTTGGCTCAGGTCATGATCTCGCCCTTCCTGAGTTTGAGCCCATGTGGGGCTCTGTGCTGACAGCTCAGAGCCTAGAGCCTGTTTGGGATTCTGTGTCTCCCTCTCTCTCTCTGCCCCTCCCCCGCTTGCACTCTGTCTCTCTCTCTCTCAAAAACAAATAAACATTTAAAAAATGAAAAATGAAAAAAATAATGCACTTGATCTTGGTCCACCATTTTAAAACCCGAACAGCACAGGTATTTGGACAGTGACACCAGGTTTCATTATCCTTGGGTTGTCCTCCTCACATGTTAGAACTGGGTATCGAAACATGTGAGGTAACCTGAAGCTGAGAAAAGCACAGCCCATCGAGTTGACCTCAAAGGAAAGGAAAGTGTTAACCGGAGTAGAAAGGAGTGTTTGGAAACAGCCTCAGCTATTTCACAGCAGACTTTGGGAGGGCTCCAGGACAGGGATTCTCAATTCCATAGTAGTCAAGTAAAGTGTTCTTATAAACGTAAAATGAGCCTGCCTGGCAGCCTATGCAGAAGGCAGCTTCCCTCCAAACATAATATTTGATACTGTCCACACTTTAGCACTCTGTTACTGTTGGCTCTGCTACGTATCAGATGTGATGTTTTCCCTGGTTGTTGTTTAAAGGAAGGGGGTTGGAAAATCTCCAGTTTGTTGGTATGGCGCGAGGAAAACCGTGTGCCTGTGCAAACACGGATCCCTCTCCAAACTAAACACGTATGCAGCACCTTCAGTTTGAGGGGAATGGTGTTGTTTTCTGTTAACTTCCCAACGCCTTGCAGAGGACATTAATATTCCGCATCCATTTTACTACTGGATTTCAAGAAAAGAAGTCTCCAGGAAGTTTCCTCCACATGCAATTCTTACAGCTGGAGCGGAAACCAATTCTTAAAAGTCTCATCTTCTAAATAATGCTTCCGCCTGTCTTTCTCCATCAAACCTTCGGAGGCTGTACTGTCGGGGAAGTGAGCTAAGGGCCCCAGACGCTCATGCGCCAGCACCGTCGATCCCCAGATGGGTCCACATTTATTCGGCCCTCTGCACAGCCTTGCTTGACAGAGTAAAAGGCAGAGTAAGGGCCTCCTCTTAGGAGAAGTTCCATTCTTCCGAGAAGCTTTTCTTTCTCAGCGGACAGCGAACTATCCAGAGCGATCCTGGAAGAAGTCATTTGCTCACGGCTGGAGGCTGATTTGCGGCCCCGCAGCAGCCCGTGCACAGCAAGAAGACACGCGGCAAGTTGGGGATTTTTCTGCACATTCAGCAGGGCACCGTGCTCTAACCGCCGCTTGAAGAATGCTGAAGTCATGTGTCAGTGCGCGCAAGAACGATTCTTTGTGCAGCAGAAAGCTTGACTGGTAGCTTAAGGGAGAGAGTCACACACAACTCGGTCCTACCCATCTCGGATTTTTGCAGTTTGAGGCCATGGAGAGCCTATTTCAGATCCAGGGAGAGTCGAAAAACAATTTCAGACTCTTTCTTTTTTTTTCTTTTAATGTTTTATTTATTGGGAGAGAGAGAGAGACAGACAGCGTGAGCAGGGGAGGGTCAGAGAGAGAGGGAGTCACAGACTGAAACAGGCTCCAGGCTCTGAGCTGGCAGTCAGCACAGAGCCCAACGCGGGGCTCGAACCCACGAACCGCGAGATCATGACCTAAGCGAAAGTTGGACGCTTAACCGACTAAGCCACCCAGGCACCCCAATTTCAGAATCTTTCAACCATTCCTCTCGCCAGGCCTCTCAGTAAAGATGCTAACCGGCAGCCAAACCGAAAATACTAATTTCACCTCTCCTTCACATTTGTTATCTGCTTGGCCAGGCCAGCAGATCACTCTGGACAGTCGCCAGATGAAAACCTCATTTGCAAACCAGTGGCCCACGGGCCCACCCTGCCTTAGATGATGTATTTTATTTGGCCTTTACTGTGTTTTCAAGAAATATGTGTGTTGTTGACATGTAAAACTCAGGAAATTCCACATAAACATCTACGTTTCTGGTTTCTCTTAAAATTCTGAAGTTCTGGTCATCCCAGACCCACATTCCCAAGGCATATGGTGCAGTGAGGCCAAGGGGTAGGTCTGTCCTCTGGACTAGACGTCCACGGTGACTCAGTCCCAGCCAATGTGAATGTCATCTACTGATGAACAAGGTTATCATACACAAGCCAGAGTCCTGAGTTCAGAGAGGCGTAAGGTGAGTTCAGTTTAGGATACAGGACTTCACTCTCATGTCCGTAAGGAAGGAGCACTATTTCAAACACAGAGAACCATAAGCAACAGCACACTTAACTGGAAGACAGGTAACCCGAGGGTCTGACGCAACTCCCCTCACTCTGTGCTGATGCCTCAGTTTCCTCATCTGCACTGTGGAGGTGTTAGGAGCTACCACTTGTCATCTCATTCAGTAATTCATTCAACAGCATCTATACAGAGGCACTAACATCGAAGGTTTAGAGTCTCACAACAGGGATCTGCAATTAGGACTTCGTTTTCCTTAAATATAAAGTAAGGATCATTTTCCTCGCCTAATAAAGTAAGCATCTGGCATAGTCTGTATACGCAATCACCATGAGATTTTCTTTGTTTTTTGTTTTTAATTAAGTACCAACTGTTTGCCAAGATTTGTGCTAGGCCTTGGAAATATGAGATTATTTTTTAGGAGTTCTGTTATCAGGCTTCTAACATCAGAGGTCCTTGATACTTAGGGGATTGTATTTAAATCAGTACATTTGCTCCAGCAAAGTGTACACACACAATAACTTGCATAACATTCCAGGAATGTGGAAGTTCCTGAAGCCCGTTCACGGGGCCTGCTCCATTCGGTAGGTCCTCACGAGAGGGGTGGTCACACAGGATGTTGAAGTGGTGGTTGCATAAGACACAAGAGTTGCACAAAGAAATAGGCAGCGCAGTTCCGTGTGAGGGCAAGGGGCTGAGGAACACAGAGTGGAAATGGGCAATAAGAGCAATTTTTTTTTTAATGAGAGCAATTTTTAATGAGCATGACATCACTTTCTTTTCAGATGAAGAAGATATTCCTATTACAACTCATGCAGGCAGACCGGTGTTTTGTCTCTCTCACACATGTATTGCATGTATGTAATTGCAGCTCCTTTAAAAAAAATTTTTTTTTTTACTGTTTATTGATTTCTGAGAGAGAAAGAGAGAGAGAGAGAGAAACAGAGCATGAGCCGGGGAGGGTCAGAGGGCAAGGGAGACACAGAATCCGAAGCAGTGTCCAGGCTCTGAGCTGTTAGCACAGAGGCCAACATGGGGCTCAAAGCCACAAATCCAAAGATCATGACCTTAGCGGAAGCCGGACGCTAAACCAACAGCCACCCAGGTGCCCCAGCAGCTACTGTCATACATGTTATATTCTGGAATTATCTTCTCTCCTATGATCCTTTAACCTTTTTTATCAAAATAGCTCTATGTCATCCTGGGTATGAAGCTTCATCTCAGTATTTCTTAAGCCTGAGAAACTGCTTTTGCATAGGGTTGATGAGGCATATGCAGTTTTGTCCATATTCTAGTCTTTTCCTCATCTTCAACCTGCAGTTCCCAATATGCACAGGACTGATTGAGCATGGGACCTGATTTTTATGTGTTGGTGACCCATGTGGGGCCGGTGGTCACTCTGGGCCACCTCTGCCCTTGAGCCTCTCTGTCCTTTAGGTTGGACATGACACTTTATCACATTCCCTCCAAAACGAATCCAACCGCAAAAGTACTGGGACGTAGGGAGTTAGGTTTTACTGAGGGTTTGGGAGACAGAGTGAAAATTCACTGCATTTCTCAACAAAATGCCCCACCTGCCAAAGCTTTTCTCTTCCAAAGGCCAGACCCTTGTGTCTCCTCCGCCCTCACCCACTCTGTAGCCTGTGCTAATTCAGAGAACGGCGCGTCCTAAGCTTCTGCAATTCTGCTTCCTCATTCCTGTTATTTAATACTGGGTGAATTATGAGAAAGCCTCCACGCCGAGCATGACAATTTTGTTTACACCATTCAACAAGCAACAAGTCCTCCTTAGTATTCATGCTATTTGTGGTGGGGTTAGGAGGACGTTAAGTAACAAACATATCTTCCCTCCTCCCCACCCCCACCCTACCAACAACTTACATTCTTCACTCATTACTTGACGGCACCCTTGATGTTAGAACACGTAAACTCGTCTCTCCTTTTTGGACAGCTGCACAGTGTACCAGTGTATATATGCAGCATGGTGCATGTAGCCATTCTCAGATATTTACTTTCCTTTTTCCTATTACAAACAATGCTACCATCAATATCGCACACTCGTGTGTCAGTTGGATACATTACTGGAATTGGTATTTCTGTGTCGTGAATGTGTATGTTATAATGTTCAGTGGATGTTGCTATCCAGGAATTTGTCTCCCAACCCACTGTGTAGAAGAGACTATTTTTGTTTTCCTAAGATTACTTCGTTTTGTATGTTTATTCATGTCCCACCTTGATTCAAAGGTGGCTGGCAGAGAAATAGAACTTATAGGCAGATGAGAAGGGAAAGTAGAAAACAAAGATAAAGACATAAAATGGGACGCTGGGTGGTTCAGTCAGTTGAGCGTCCAACTCTTGCTTTCAGCTCAGGTCATGATCCCAGGGTCGTGGGATCAAGCCCCACATTGGGCTCTGCACTGAGTGTGGAGCCTACGTAAGATTCTATCTCTCCTTCTGCCCCTCTCCCTTGTTAAGTGCTCTCTCTCAAAAAAAAAAAAAAGGGTTTAAAAAAATACATAAAATGGACTGGTGAGTAAGTAAGGGTATTATAAAAATTTGTTCAAATCCATTCATAAAAATCCATTCAAATTCATGCAAACCAGGCATCCCTCAGGTTTGGCACTAAGCTTTCCAGCAGCCAATGCAAAGACGGCAAACTGATCAATTAGAGAATCCACAACTGAAAACAAAGCCGTGGCTTGCCAGTCTCATGTAAGAAACACTGTACACTGAGACTGTCCTCAGCAGCGTGACCTTGTGTGAACCCCACAGCACCCGGGTATCTGCCCCTTTTTCTCAGACCCAAAGCAGAGCCCTGCTGTTACATGCACAGGTGCTGATTATGGTGGGTGGGGTGCGGGCCTGGCCACGGCTGATAAAACGACCCCCTGCCTCTGAATGTGGCCAGATAACAGAGTGTTTATGGCAGGCATCATCACACAAATACACAGACCTTCCTTTCTCTTCAAAGCTTCTGGGCCCTGCCTTGGAGGATGAAACCAGAAGTAAATCTGCAGCTGTGTAGGTAAGCCCAGGCAGGAAAGCAGTCACACTCCCAAGCAGAAGGTGTGGGCTGCCTGCTGGCTGAGCAGGCAGAGGGCTGGATGGATGTGTTCCCCATGCTGCCCAGGGCTGGGTGGCAGGGATGCCCTGAGGCACTGAGGAGCCAGGGGACACCTGTGTAAATGGCCAGCCGCAATCACAAATGGGCTGAATCCCCCGACAGAGGGTCAGATGTCTCCACAAGCTCTGAGCCAAAGCAAAGGGAGCAGAGCTGGACCACAGGCAGTGGAGGAGCTAAGAGATGGTTGAACTTGGGCCTGGATTTGAAAGCAGGGCAAACTAGCAAGAAAGGAGTGGGTCTCCGAGGGTTGAGGTTGGCAAAATTCAAAACAAAATGGATTGAGTCACGTAAGGTTTTATCCCCAAGGCCCACTGCACTGTGGATAATTTGACCCACAAGCTACCCCACACTGTGGTATGGGCACCCAGACATAACTGGAAAGGACCTGTCAGCACCATATGATGAACAGAAAGAAAAAAGAGTTAAGAACATGTGTCTGAGCCCCATGAATATAGAGGGGTGGTATCCTCCTTTGTCATTCCCTGGATGACGAAGAAAAGAAAGTCCTTCCGAGGGAAAAGAAAAGAAATGACAGCAGACCCTTGATTGAAGGAACTTTTTCTGAGCATCTGCCCAGAGACAGAAAGGGACGTAAGAACAGCAGGCTGCTCCCAAGGGAATAAAAGGGACCAGAAGATGCATAGGGACATGCCTGTTGGGGACATGATATGACATGGAGAGAATGAGGGACATCTTCCATTTAGAGAAGACTGATTTATTTAACGATCTTTGCATTCCCTTGATTCCTTTCAAGTGCATCCACATGAAGGTTGACTTTTGAAACATGAGTTTTAGCCAGTACAGCTGTCCTGGGTTTTTAACTTCACCCACATGGACCCTGACCCACTGTCTAAAAGCCTCCCGCCCTTCACATGGGTCTGCTTTGGCTAGACCTGGGAGAATGCTTTCCCCAGCCCATGTTCTGTGTACCTCCAGGCTAGCAGTGAGAGCATCCCAGGATGGCTGGCTGATGAAGAAATATAATCACAGCTGTAGATTCTGGTATAACTTCACCAGAATATGCCAGTGCACACATAATATGAACTTACATATGGGAAGACATGAAGATGTGGTAGTCAGGTTTCATTGTGAGACTGCCGTATTCTACTTTGAAAGACTTCAGTATGACTGTGTTAGCCAGATGACTTCAGGTATCAGGTGCAACTTAAGTAACTTTTCATTAAGACTTTTTTTCATTTACTAATTTTGAGCCAGAAAAGAGAGAGTACATGTGCATGGGGGAGGAGCAGAGAGAGAAGCGAGATAGAATCCCAAGCAGGCTCTGTACTGTCAGCACAGAGCCTGACTCAGGGCTTTGTCTCACGAACCATGAGATCATGGCCTGAGCCAAAATCAAGAGCCAGATGCTTAACTGACTGAGCCACCCAGGTATCCCTTTGTTAAGACTTTTAAGTCATTGATAAAAAATGAACTTATTGGGAAAAAGTCATGCCCAGAATGTGACAGGATATGTAAAAATTAGTGTAGGTTGCAGAAAAAAAAAAAAAAGAAGAAGACCTGTTTTCTTATTGTCCAAATAGCTACCATTTCCATCAGTGTAATATGGTGATCTGGAATTTTGGTCAGGACTCCTTGGAATCTATTTTTAAATGAGTTCATCACCTGAACACTACTAGAAAGGTGCCACCTTTGATCAATGTAATGATTTTGATGTGAAAACCCCCAATTAAGGCTCTTAATCATTTCCGTGGTAACAGAGAGTTTTGAACAAAACACAAGAGCAAGAGTATTATCCATGAACAACAAAGCCCACACATGGAGGAAACTAAGACGCTCTTTTGGCTAAAAAAACAGAATTCACAACATACTGGTGAGGCTTCTACCTCCTTGGGTGGTGACCTCAGGACTTTCTTCCCCTCAGCTAGGTGTAGCCTTGACAAGGAAGGTGTGAGGCAGGGGCCTGGACCACCGTCCACAGCCATCAGGCCCTCTTGGGAGGAGGGTTCCCCATCCATCTTCTTTCATTCTGGGCACCCCCACCTGAAAAAAAAAACAGTTTGCTTAGTAGACATCCCCTGCCTCAGATTATAATGAAGCTTTTTAAATAATGTTTTCTGCCATCACCTTAGGCAGTTTTTATGTAGTGAGGAACTACAAAAATGTGTGATACATATTCTAATAGAGAGAATTTACTACTTTATAATTGCAGAAGCAATAATCTGCAAACATTGTTTTAAATGTTATTTTTGGGAGAGAGAGAGGGAGACACAGAATCCAAGGCAGGCTCCCGGCTCCAAGCTGTCAGCACGGAGCCCCACGTGAGGTTCGAACTCATGAACAGCAAGATCATGACCTGAGCCTACGTCAGATGCTTAACCGACTGAGCCACACAGGCGCCCCTCACTCAAACACATTTATCTCTAGCACTACTGAACTGAGTGGAGGCATCACAATGCATTTTAGGCAGACGGGATGTGCAAGTTGAGGATAACCAAACTCCCTCCACCACCTTCTGCGCTCCTGGGACTGTCTACCTGAGTGTCTGACAAGGTGAGAGGCTCAGACTCCGCTGGAATCCGGACTGGCAGGACCCCCAGGCTGCCAGCTTTACACGAGCATCTCGTGCAGGCGGAAGCCTTACTTCCTCACACCTGCTTCACGGGTCGGAGCTCCAGAGATGCGGAATTCCACAGGGCTGCCCTCACTGAGGCCCGCACATACCACAGGCTGCTGCAGGATGTGTTTACTCACCCAGTTGGCCTGACGCAGTGCACAAGCCCGTGGGCACAGGGTAGTCACAACCCGCCCCCCGCCAAGCTCCCGCCCCCTCCCCCGGGAGCCTGCAGAACTATGCAGGTCAAGTTGTGAAAGCGCATCATTGGCCATCATCCGTGGTTATTTAGAACGGTGTATGCGGTTCCCAGGAGACTGCTCTCCTTAAACTCTGCTCATTGTCCTAGTAGGAAACAATGAGTGTGATTACTCTTTCTTCTCCATAACATCTCAAGGGAGCTCTTTGCTCATGTGATTCTCCACGGAGACATGGTGACATCTGCCTATACCCAGGTAGATGGCAAAAATAACTAAAGAAAGAGGGTGTGAGGAAATACTGAAATCATACGGCAAAATGTGCAAATATGGATTATAAAACAAATACACTCTATAAAAAGTATAATTTAAAACTGACACGTTATCATGAAGTGTGGAGAATAAGTAATTATTGCTGGGTATGGAGGGGGAAATGCAGTATATAAATCACGCAGAAAACAAATTTTCTCCATTGCTGGAGGGCATTTGGGATTGGTATCTAAATCTTCTTAAATTTACAGGGGTTTTATTCCAGCATTGTTTTTGTTACATCCTGTCCCAACATCGAGGTCCTAGACATTGGACCTCTTTTCCCCAAGATCTGGATACTTTTTTTTTTCCTCTCTTCATTCAGACAAGACGCCAGTGAGGATTAATTCAAGCAAACAGTGTAAAAGCCTCTGTGGCTGCTGCACTTACATTTTTACAGCAGCCTCAGAGGATGAAACCAGGGGCCCTTGGGTGGCTCAGTCTGTTGAGATTCTGACTCTTGGTCTGGGCTCAGATCATGATCTCACGGTTTGTGACATTTGGCCCCCTGTTAGGCTCCACGCTGACAGCGTAGAGAATGCTTGGGATTTTCTCTCTGCCCTTCCTCCACTCTCTCTCTCTCTGTCAAAAGAAGTGAAAAAGAAAAAAAACAAGATGAAACTGGCTGGGGATGTGAGTGGATGATGGTAAGGCTGTACCAGGTGGGAGGAAGATGCTGATGGGGGAACCTGACCTACAATTAATGAATGACATCAATGCCTTTCATGTGGAACAACACACCCAAGGGCTGGGTGAGACAAGCAGGAAAGAAAAGAAAGATATCATCTTGTTAATTGACCTAATCACACCTCCTCGCCCAGAACGACAGATGATTTATAACACAGAACTTCCTCTAATGCCATCAAACTGCCTCTCCCAGAAATGCCACACGGTAGTGATTGTGAATGGTGATCATGAACTAGGAGAATTTTTGTCCCTGCCTCTTGGCCATTATTTCATCTGAGAACTTACTTAGGGAAAGCTGATGTGAAACTTACTTCTTGGTTTAGGATTGTTGGGTTTTTTTTTAATTTTTTTGCTCTTTAATTTTAAGCAGTCACACCCTCCACCCCAAAGAGAGTGCACATCCCGCCATTGTGTTCCGAACTTCGTGTTCTGAACCTTGGACTCTGAAAAGCAATAGCTCTCTTGGCGGAACGCTTGTGGATAATGCACGCTTTTGGTCTTGGAAAGGGAAAAATAAAGAGAGCAATGCAGAACTGCAGGAACAAGGAGTCTGGCATTTTTTCCTCATATTTCTAGGTGATAGACAAATTGTTAGTTTCCACACATATAATTTATTAGTAATTGCTCTAATTTGCCTCCTAAGTTTCTAAAGTCGCCGGTTCACTGAGATCAAGCATTTGATATAAAATAGGGATCATGTGATAATTTAATGAAGTAGCTGCCCAGTTAGGGTGATTTCTGTGCAAATGCAGTTATTGACATTATAATCTAGCAAAGTGGGAGACAGACAACAAGAGTCGAACCCCCTAGAAGCTTCGGGACTAATATCACTCGCTGGGATTAAAATCCTACACACACATTTCCTCTTGAGGACATACGGGTACTAAGATAACTGATTTTCTTTGTGTTGGTTTGCAGTCTTTTTAAAAGAAAACGTGTACTTCTTCCTTGGAGCGTGGTGGGGGCTGAATACCAGACCCCTCCTGTGGGTGGTCTGAGACACAGAGGCCTTGGGAGTTTGCAGGTGACAGTAGAGCAGAGCCTGCTGCAGGGATGCTACAGACAGACGGGGCTGGCACAGGACTTTTGTTGCTTCTTCTCAAAGCAAAGGTTCCTCTTGCCTCAAAAAGTAATCAGCTGACTTCCAGTACTGTTTTAAGGACCTAAATACAAAACCGTAGTCTTGTGGCTGGCCTGACAGATTTCTCTCTGTTCCTGAATCTCTGTGATTTACACACAGAGACATTTTCTACTTACCTTCTTTACTGAAGAGCCAAACAAGCTGAGGTCTCATTCTGTCTCGGTGACATCAGCAGAACTGTTAACTGCCTTCTGTTTGCTGAGCTCTGTTCTTGCTGATTTGTAAGAGGCAGGAACACAGCTTAACATTTGGTTCTCAGGTTTAAACTTGTGGTTGTGAAAATGGCAGGAACTAGGAAAATGAAGTTTTTAGCTGACCTTTGAAAACACTGGAAATAGAGGTGACAGAACAAACGTGGATTGCTCTGGACATTTTGGAAAGTCACTCCTTTGTCAAATTCAGCTGGCTGACATCCTGGGACTGATAAAATTCCTTTGCAGTGCATCAGAATTTAACTTTGGCTCAATCTGTCAAAGTCACAACCACATCCCTCAAGAGTACCATTTGGCCACAGGTCAAATCCATTATCACAAACACAGTGGATGTTCCTGAATAGCATTCCTAACCACTGTCGATGTCCGCATGCATGGAGTAAGAGCAAATATCAAAAAAAATATAAAAACAATACAATTTAGATGATCCCTGCTATTTTTATTGAAACTCGGAAACTTTTCTAAGTGACCAAAAGGCGTTTGGAAAAAGAAGCATACTCTTGGAACCTGAAACCAGATTGTCAGTGATTAAGATTTTAAAGTAAATTTGGAAATTATATTTATGGCTTCATAACTTCCTTGGTATACTCTTACCATGTTCACGACCAGGGAGGATCCCTGATGAGTCTTCTGGCTTAATTCTTGCTTGATCAATGTTCAGGAAGCAAAGGGACAGGATGGGCAGCCTATTTATCCTCAAAGCATGATCCTCGGGCCAGCATCATTAACCTAATCTGGTAGCGTATTAAAAAGGCAACTTCGGGGCCCCCCAGCTTAACATAGCAGCATTTCTGGGAGTGGGGTGCAGGAATCTGGGCCTTTACAAGCTCTCCTGGTGATTGTGATGTTCACTCGGGTTTGAGAACCACTGGCCTCGGGGTCTGTGGGACAAACTGTCAGCTGGCAATTGATGGTTTGTGGTTGTACCTGCTTATTTTTCCATGTACTTCCATGTAGATGGAAGAAATGTGGCAATCATGTCATTGTCCTTCTTTGGAAGCTGGGTCCCATTTTTTTTTTTTTTTTTTTGCTTTCTTTTCTCCACAACATTTGTCGATACCTGGATCAGAGCTATGGGGCACCATACACTGAAATTGACTTAAGGCAACAGTCTGTATGCTAAACTCGGAACTTGAAAGGAGCTCCTCCTCCTAAACATGTTGGGACGGTTTTAGTTTGTTGGTGCTAAGAGGTGACCATACATGTAAACAGTAATACACACGCTTCCTGAATCAGCTCTCTGAACATCTTAGCCATCTGTAATATAGCAAACAAACAAACAAAAAATCCCAGAAAGTAGACCAAAAAGACCTTTTATCATTCAATGTGTATAATATAAAAACTACACACCAAAACTTGTTCCTTTTTTTTTTTAGGTTTATTTATTTATTTTGAGAGGGAGTGGGCAGGGTAGAGAGAGAGAATCCCAAGGAGACTGCCCAGAGCCAGCTCGGAGCCCAGTGCAGGGCTCAAACCTGCCAATGGCAAGATCATGACCTAAGCCAAATCAAGAGTCGGATGCTCAACTGACTGAACCACCCAGGTGCCCCAGAGCTTCTTCCTTTTAAGAAGGAAGGCTCCCAAAATCTTCTCAATCTTACTTTCTAAAACTAATAGTGCCTCAGAATTGCATCAGAAGCTTTTTAAAAATTCATACATGCAACACTTAAATATAAGAGCTAAAACTATAAAACACTTAGAAGAAAACCTGGGCAGCAATCTTCATGATCTTGACTTAGGCAACAGTTTCTTAGCTATGACACCTAAAGTACTGGCAATCAACCAAAAAATAGACCATTAAAAATTAAAACCTTTTTGCTTCAAAGGACACTATCCAGATAGAGAGTGAAGAGTAGGAAATACTTGCAAATCATATATCTGAAGAGAGTCTAGTATCTGGAATGTATTTTTTAAAAACCTTACAACTCAACAGTAAAACTCAACCAACCCTATTTTAAAATTCATGAAATATTTGAACAGATATTTCTCCAAAGAAGATGCACACATGGCTGATAAGCCCACAAAAAGATTCTCAACACCATTTGTCATTAGGGAAATGCAAATCAAAAACACAGGGAAACACCATATCACACGAAGATAGCTAGAATGGAAAAGAGAGAAGGCACGAGTCAACAGGATGTGGAGAAATTGGAGCCCTCACGCATTGCTGGAAGGAGTATTAAATGGCATAGCCAGTTGGGAAGAGAGTCTGGCAGTTCCTCAAAAACTTAAAAATACAGTTATGTATGACCCAGCAATTCCACTCCTACCTAGGTATGTACCCAGTAGAACGGAAGGCATAAAAGCTCATACATGAATGTTCACAGCAACCTTGTTCCTTGAAGCCAAAAAGCGGAAACAACTCAGATGTCCATCAACTAATGAGTGGATAAACAAAATGTGATGTTTTGTGCCACACAGTCATATGTGCCATACAAAGGGATACTGTTCACCCATGAAAAGGAATGAAATACTGATACATGCTATAACGTGGATGAACCCTGAAAACATTAAGTGAAAGTAGTCAGACACAGAAAGCCACATATTTTGTGATTCCATTTAGGTTACATGTCCAGGACAGGCAAAGCCATAGACTCTGAAACGTGGTTAGTGGATCAGTGGTTGTCAGGCGCTGGGGAAGTCTGATGGCCACACAACTTTGTAAAACATTCAAACCATTCTGGGCACCTGGGTGGCTCAGTCGAGCATCCGACTTCAGCTCAGTTCATGATCTCACGGTTTGTGGGTTTGAGCCCTGCGTCGGGCTCTGTGCTGACAGCTAGTTCAGAGCCTGGAGCCTGCCTCAGATTCTGTGTCTCCCTTCTCTCTGACCCTTCCCTGCTCACGCTGTCTCTCTCTCACAGAAATAAATTTAAATAAAAAAAAATATTCAAAGCATTCAGTGGGACACCTAAAACAGTGTATTTCATGGAATGTAAATTCTGTTTCGGTGTTTTCAAAAACAGGCAGCAAGGTGGATTTGGCCTCTGGGGCCAAACGTATTTCCAAAATCAAACATAATGTATGATACATACCTAGGAGGGGGCCAGGGTATCTGTAGTTTTGACAAAATTCCAGGGACTTTGCTTGAAACCAATCAACTGCTGGTTGGAAAATCAATGGTTGGGGACCACTGCTCTCTATATGGTTCTGTTAGTCTGTTTATCTCAGAAGGGCTCAAAGAGAGGAAAGCAGTTTCTATAGGGAGACAAGTAGGAGCCCTAAGAAATATATATATATATATATTTGCTGACAGCCCAAGACAGTAAAGAAAAAGATGCAAATATAAAAGCTGAAAAAGCTCAGTATTCTGAGGCCACTTAGCATAGAAGCAAACAATCATATGTTCCATTACAATCCGACATCATCGCTCTGCTACAACTTTTGATATTCATAGCGATGACCTGAGGCATTCAGAGAGGATTAAATTGTGCTCAGTAAATGTTATTTAAGGCATGTGGAAGTAAATACTCGGTTTAGAAAATGGCATTTTAAGAATGCTCCGAGTAGTGAAACCTCAACAATTGAGGAAATCTGATTATCCAGGTAAGGTAGTTTAGAAATCCTTAATAGCTTTATTTTAAAGTCTTCTAATTTTTTTCCACTTGGCTTTCACAAGCAAGAATCAATCTTGCAACTAAGGAAAAATAACAGGATATAAACTTCCTGAAATGAGCATTAGACACAGAAAACATTTCAGGGGAGAGAAACGGAGAGGGAGAGACTTTTTGGTTTTTAATGCACACTCATTTGTAAGCCAGTAGTCCTTTCTCTTTCTAATCGATTTTATTGAGGTATAACTTATATATAATAAAATATATTTTAAGCATGCAACTTGAATGCCTTTGACAAATGTGGGCACAGCCCTGTGGAACTACCATTCCAGTCAATACACAGAACATTTCCACCTCTCTGGAATCAAGTGCCCCTTTGCGATCAGTTGCCCGACCATATACTCACCTTGCCCCAGGCAACCAGTGATGTGATTCCTGGCACTATTAATTAATTGTGCCTCTAGAATTTCAGACAGACAGACTCACACTATGTATGTCCTTGGGTCCAGCTTCTTTCAACACCACTATGGGATACATATATGTTGCTGCATGTGATTATCAGTTCATTCCATGTTATTACTGAGTAGTATTCCTTATATGAATATACCAAAATTTACTAATCCATTCACCTCTTGCTTTCTGCGGGGGGGTGGGGGGGGGGTGGTTAGGAATAAAAACGCCCAAGTCTTTTTATGGACATATATTTCCATTTCTCCTCGGTAAATATCCAGTTCTGGGCCACGTGTTAAATATATGTTTAACATAATAAGAAACTGCCAAACTCTCCTCCCAAGTAGTTTCACCATTTTCTACTCTGGCCAGCAATGCAGGACAGTGACCGTGAAAGCCTATTACCTTGTATTTATGAAAAATTTGTCTGTACAGTTCTAAGCCCTTTTTAGACTTCAACCAGTGTTAATATCGCTATACTGTTAATTAATTATATATATAATTATCAGCATACTATATCTTCAATATGTCATTAATAAAACTAAAGTTTTGGGGGCACCTGAGTGGCTCAATCGGTTGAGCAGCCGACTTCGGCTCAGGTCATGATCTCACAGGTCGTGGGTTCAAGCCCTGCATCAGGCTCTGTGCTGACAGCTCAGAGCCTGGACTCTGCTTCCGATTCTGTGTCTCCCTTTCTCTCTGTCCCTCCTCTGTTCGCATTCTGTCTCTATCTCAAAAATAAACAAACATTAAAAAAAAATGTTTTTAATATACTGAAGTTTCAAGCACAAACTATCTTTCCTGGGAGTGATAGCTAAAAATGGCTTCCCAAACAGCATTTATGTTCGTTCCTTTCTAATGAGTGGGCAATAACGGTGAATGAATCCTTGACCATGTAACATTTTGGCAGTTTTTGTTGTTTATCCTTTCCAAAGCCGACTTTCTGTGGAAGTCAGTGCCTCGGTTCATGAAAGAGGAGCAGTACAATTTAATGTTAAAGAGCTCTAGTTAAAGAGGTAGTCAGACCAGTGTGAAAATTGTGAATTCTTTCCATGGGCCTATTCTTTAACAGAGAGTTCTGGATCCCTCATCTGCAATCTGGGAGATAGGTGTCATAAATATCCTTATATAATTGTTCTGGGGACAATGATCTCATGTAGGTAAAGCCTTTGGCAATGCTCCGAGTTCATATTTATTGCTCAACAAATGGAAGCTTTAAAAAAGACGTGTTCCAATGTGATTGAAGAAAAAGTCATCATAGGAAACGCAGGTTGAGTTCTGGGAGATAAATTCTCTCTCCTTGCTTTGTCTAGGAGGCATTCTCCCTCTCTCCCCTTGAAAGTCAGGGAGATTCCTGTTCCATTAGCCACCAATAAGCCCCATCCTCCACGAGGTCATTCCCTCCCCATCCTCTGCTCCTGCTGGGGCTGGCTAGGAGGAGGGACATGTGACCCTTCTCTCACCTCGTTCCAGTCTGGCTCACCTGCTCAGAAGCCTGGATTCGCCATGCTGCGCTCTGCCTCTGCTGTTTCTACTGATCTTGCACTGAAACCTCCTGCTTCCTTTCATAACTCAACCTTAACATGCCACATGCTCAGGAGACGTCTAAGACCCATGAGCTGAGGGATTAAGAGGCATCCTCACTCTGGACCCCAGCCTCGAACAACCATAATAGGGCCATAGGAGAAAACTCTCTAGATGCACATCTTAAAATTCCAGAAAATCATTTTTTAAGTTCAAGTTTAAGTTTTTAAGTTTAACATGGACCATAATGAGGAGAAACCCTCCAGGCTCAGGCTCTCAATTTAAAAGCCATTTGGTAAATATTTCTTTCTGCACCCATACTTAGGGCCTTTGTGGAATAGCCAGTATTGCAGCTTCCCTAGCTTCTAACTCTGGAGAAACTGCGGTGTGTCAGGAAGTGAATAAATCATACCAGTAAGTGAGTTAATTAAGAAACAGAATGTATTTAGGTATATGTAGGAAAGAGAGCAACTATAGAAACGTGGGATAACCAGCATTTTGACATCAGACTGCTGACACTGCACTGAAGCAGATTTTGTTTTCTTCTGTGTATGTGTGTTGTGACCTTCACCCTATGGTGGTAGCTCCACCTCAGGCCAAGGACGGGTGAGACACAGCAGCGAGGAAGTGGGAAGGAGGGCAGAGGTTATGGTCTGGCAGTACCTGGGTGAAGTCCTGCTAACCATCATTCCAGATCTTTCTGTCAAATGCCTTCTATGGTATCAACTGAAGGACAGGCTGTCATCTCTGACCACTTAGCCCAAGCAAACAGCTAGTTCACTCAGGGAGTCCCCTCAGCCAGAATGGGTGAAGGTGTGAGACAGCCCAGTGTTGTATTAAATATTGAAAATAAGCCCCAAGGTAGGAGTGCTCTTTAGAGAGGCGCTTTAGCCCTCTGATGCTGCCCCTCAGGCCAATTTTCTGTTACATAGAGAAGAAAGAATGACAGAAAATACTGGTGAATTAGTTCGACAAACTTCAAGAGTTTAAAATCGGTATGCTTGACATTTTGACATGCTAGCCCATTTTCCTTTGGTTTTCCTGACAGAAGAGGACACGCCAGTTGAGGAAGAATCGATTCTCTGCTTGCTCTTCTTCAACTGCTAAAAAACTCACTGGATTTTTTTTTCTTTCAAAGATTTACCAATTTAAGAAACGAAATTCAAATTTCTGTCATCGTCTAGTTCTAAAAATTTTCAGTATCTTCCATCAAATTTATCCTCTGTTAGTTCAGACTAGTAAGTACATCTCTGTAGCATGTATCTTAATGCCATTTACTCAAGCAGAAAATGTGGGTACTTGGTTTGTTTTTTAATTTTCTTTTCATGGCAGCATTTCCTTCCCCTTCCCCCCCCCATAATTAACAGTAACATCCTAAGGATTTTTTTCCTACCTGATAACTTTGACAAGTTACCTAAGATTGGTCAAATCTTCTGTTAGGGTTTATATGAGTACTGCACATGATACTGCCTCACTTCGTCCTACGAAAATAGCAAGGGCAAGGTATTACCCGAGTTTATTTTTTTAAAGGACAAATAGATTGTTTTAGGATCACTTATCTCTATTGAAATATTTCCAAAATTCAGATGTTTCTTCTCTCAATAACTAATCCAGACAAAAATTTCTAAAAGGTTATAAAAATGCTTTCCCTTCTAAGTAGACAGTCATGAATCTATTCAATCTTTGCTCACTTGTTTATAATCAAAGCAAAAAGGGCTAGAAAACAGATGAAAACCTGTCTATCAGGTCCCTACTCGGTGCCATGCACTGGGCTAAGTGTTACATATGTTATCTAGGTAACTGTCACAACAGTCTATAAACAATGGTAGGTGCTGTGATTATCTTAATTTATATATAAGAAAATTAAAGCTTAGAAAACGATACCTTGCTCATAGTCACATGGACAGAAAGGAGATCTTTTGTTATTAAAAAAAAATAAAAACAAAATGAATTCAGTAATAGATTACAGAGTCACAAGTTCATACTTAGTTTTATTGTTGCTGGTACTGAGAGCATGGACTTATCTTACAAATGCATAAACACATGGCCCTGATACTCTCATTTGCCACGTGAAGAAGTTAAGGTCCATGGAAGTGAAATGACTAACCCACAGGGACATGGCGAGTTAACTGGATTTCAGAACCAAGCAGCAGATACATATGGTGTGCCTCCTGTGATATAAGTTCTTAAGATGTTGGCCGTGTGTCCAGAACTTCCACCCCTGGGTCCTTTTTTTTTTTTTTTTTAAGTTTATTTATTTATTTATTTATTTATTTATTTATTTATTTTTTCCTAGTAAGTTTATTTATTTTGAAAGAGAGAGAGAAGAGAAAGAATCCCAAGCAGGCTCTGTGCTCTATGTTGAGCCCGACACGGGGCTCTGTGTCATGGTGGGGAGATCACAACTTGAGCCAAAATCCAGAGTCGGTCGCTTAACTGCCTGAGTCACCCAGGCGCCCCTTCCATCCTGGATTCTGACACGTGCAGCAAATAGACCCGTCCTCATTTCTTCATGTGATAATGCCGGCCCCGTTCCATTGGACAAAGAAATACACCGCGTCTTCCTGTTTGTTTGCACTGTGGAGGGGTAACCATGGGAGCTTCAGTGTTGTCACTATCGAGCCTGTCAATTTAGTTGTGTTGTGATACCAGTGCAGTTGTGAAGCAATCATTCATATCCGTCCTTGTGTTTATATTTAGCAGCGGCTGCTAATGGTGTGATTATAGGATATAAACAAGCTCCACCCAGAGTGAAGCCAAATGACGAGATGATTGCCTGGGGACCTAGGTTACCCAATGCATCTTGCACTATGAAATGAAAATATCCAGCCCAGACAACTTTATTGTGCCTATAAATTTGGCTTCCTACTAGTACCACTTCAAGCCAAATTATGTATGTTTGATGAGGCATAATTTCTTATTAGATTCAGAGAATACCAGGGCAGACTACATCATGATGGGATTATAATTTGAATTTTAATCAGGTTTTGTTCATTCCCCCATACAAGCTAATGAAATTGATTTGATACCGTAGTCATTCAAATGAATAGGGGACAACATAGGACAAAAAGGGAGCAAATTGTATTGCTAACCACAAAGAGTAATACACTCTTTTATAATAATAAGTGTAACTGTTGGCATTTTTTCCCTGACCTTTCCATGAACCCTCTTTCGTCAGCCTTCTGGTGGTACCTTCTCCAAGACAGATGCCTGAGTCTGGGTTTTGGCCTCTCTGATTAGGGATTTAACATTGGATTCAGCCTTTTAATGATTCTCTAAAATTTTATTTTGACAACCCTGTGTGCAAGCCCGGCATGTATGTAAATCAATATCCCTTATTTCTGACCAAAAGAACGTGTTGAAAACTTCCCATCAAAACATCATTCATGAAGTGGAGAGGGAATTTTGTGTAACAGACTGTGGTTTGCCCCATTGTACGTACTGTACTCCTCTCTTTTCTTCATCTACCACACTCAGAATTCAGACATTTGGAATAAATGTTTCAAGCAAGAGATGTCATTTTGAAGTATGAAGTCATAGCTAGAATAGTTATGTGATCTTACTGTTGTGTGATCCTGTAAGTCATAGCAAGGATAACCTCTACTGTGTGATCTTACTGTCCGTCCTCACCACACCATCAGCTACCTAAGAATAATGTAAGTAAGAGAAAATGGAGTTACCTGAATAATGAGCCATTTTTCCTTAAAACTAGCCACTTCTAGTTCATTCCAGTGAGCACTTAGCTTCTAATGAGAGTATTTATTACCTGGTCATTTTTTCTAAATCACAGTTACACATTTAAATACATGAGCAATTAGAGTTTCATAAAGGTTAAAAAGCCAAGTGGAATAAGCCAGTGAAAACAAGGTGATACACTTCTGAATATTAAAACCATGGTATTTACCACACCACTGGACAGTTCTCTCATTTTTTTAATGCATAAAAATGGCAAACGATCATTGCTGTGAAAGGCTTGGGGGCCAGCTAATATATTGTTTCTCTCAAGTATTTAAGTCATCAAGGCAGTAGCAAGAGGTCATTGTCTAATTTGCTTAACAGCTGGAGGCAGATTAGGGAGATCTTAGACTTGTTTTTCAAAACATTGTCAAAAGAGAAAATATTAATAAAAAATTAAAAAGGAGCGTCGCCTGGGTGGCTCAGTCGGTTGAGTGTCTGACTGCAGCTTGGGTCATGATCTCACAGTTCGTGGGTTTGAGCCCAACGTCAGGCTCTGTGCTAATAGCCAGCTCAGAGCCTGGAGCCTGTTTCAGATTCTCTATCTCCCTCTCTCTGATCCTCCCCTGCTCACACTGTCTCTCTCTCTCTCTCGCTCCCTCTCAGAAATAAATAAAACATTAAAAAAATAATTTAAAAAATTTAAAAAGGAAAGTTTTAGAGTTTGCATAAAATGAGAAGAAATAAGACTTATTCTCTGCCTCTGTAAGGGTATTGAATATCACTTCAATTTGTAAATATTGATACAACTGTCATATTATTTTCACACTGCCACAATTTTGAGTTTTCTTCACTTGAAACATTGTCCCAGGGGGCATTGTGACTGTTAAACTAATCTTTATTCATGATTTATGCAGCCTGAACTCAAGTCTTTGAAACAAAATTAATAAATCATGTGTTGATGAAGAGAACGGCAGAGATCACAGACAATTTGAAGAACAATTTCTGTGTGATTGGAAACACTTAGACCAACTTTTGGTTTATGGAAATTTTCTGCTTAAGATACAAAATCTCGTAGGACCTTGTGGAAACTATACCGATTCATTTTTTTTTTTTACTGTTTATTTTAAGGGAGAGAGAGAGAGAGTGTGTGCGTGTGTGTGTGTGTGTGTGTGTGTGTGTGTGTGTGTGTGTGTGTGAGCATGTGTGCACATGTGGGGAAGGGGCAGAGAGAGAGAGAGAGAGAGAGGGAGAGAGAGAGAATCCCAAGCAGGCTCCATGCTGTCAGTGCAGAACCTAATGAAGATCTCTATCCCACAAACCGTGAGATCATGACCTGAGCCAAAATCAAGAGTCAGACCCTTAACGAAGAGAACTGCCCAGGTGCCCACAGTTCATTTTCTTGCCTGATTTACTCTAAGATGGGCTAAAAGCAGGCTACGCCAAACCGACCTATGGTCCACTCACCCTTTAAAACATACCTAGCAAGGAATATCACATAGCTTGACTTCACAGCACACCAGAACTCTAACTCAAGCCCTTCCTACTACAATTTATGTCCATTTGTTCTTGCTCTTTCCTCAGAGGAGCTTTTAGAGTTTAACTGAGTACCCTCTGTGGAGCTATAACCAAGGAATCGCCTAGGAGACAGAGGTACATTGGTAATCAGTCCCAGATGCAATGCTGGTTGGAATACCAACCAGAGCTAGCCGTTTGTTAGCTACAGTTGTTTTCCACCATAGCATGTGGTAACTGCAGCTTTAAGAACATGCAGGAATTATTAGCTATGATTACCTAAGGTGTGACTGTTTTTTAAACCAACTTTATTTTTTAGAACAGTTTTATATTTACAGAAAACCTGCAAAGATAGTAAAAAGAAAAGTTCCCATATACCTTCCACCCAGTTTCCCTTATTATTAACACCTTAAATTGATATAGGATGTTTGTTACAACTTGGTGAACCAATATTGATGATGCGTTCTTAGTAACTCCCAGTTTATGCTTCATTCACATTTTCTTTAGTTTTTACATAATTTTACTTAACATCCTTTTTGTGTTCCAAGAGCTCATCCATGATCCCACCCTTCAGTTGTCATGTCTCCTCAGGCTCCTCTTGGTTGTGACAGTTTCTCAGACGTACGCCTTGACTTAGACAATCACCAGTCAAGTATACTATAGAATGTCCCTCAGTGAGAATGTGTCTGGGGTTCTGAGTTTGGAAAGGAAGACAAAGGAAGTCAAGGGCCAGTGTCATCACGCATGAAGGGCGCCTGGTATCAACATAACTTTTCTTGGTTGATGTTGACTGTGATCACCAGACTGAGGTGGTGGTGTCTGCCAAGTTTCTCCACTGTGAAGTTACTCTTCTTCCCTCTTTTCCACATAGCACTCTGGAATGAAGTCCCCGTGACCAGCCAACACTTGAGGAATGGGGAGTTATGTTCTATCTCCTTGAGGTCTGAGTGTGTATATAACTTATTCAGATTTCTTCCGCACAGGAGATTGGTCACTTCTCCCTCCCCCTCCTTTGAATGATGTATTCAGTCACTTATTTGTACAAGTATGGACTCAGCTTTTATACTTTGGCTCATAGTACAACACTGTTTTTTTATTTTCCACCTTTAGTCAGTGGAGTCACTTGGATCCTCTGTCTCTTTGAAATAACCCCATTATTGTGGGGTTGTGGGTGTGTGTGTGGAGGGGTTTAGTCATTATTTCTCTTTACGTTAATTGTATCTTGCACATGAAAATCAGCCCAAGTGGTAGTTAGCAACCTTTTTTCTCTATGTGCCAGTCATCCATCGATGTCTTGTCAAGTGAACAAGTGACATTTTAAAAAATCTGTCACTTTTGATGAATAACCAGAAGATTATTCAGTACCCTTGATCTTTCCTCTCCTTGTCTATCCCACCCAGTCATGAGACCTTTTTTGGATTCCAAGGTAAACTATTTTAAAGGTAGTGATAAACAGAGTAGATCAGAAGTAACTAGGGACATAGAATAAATGGAATATGAAGAATTTGATCATGAAAAACAAAAAAAAATACAGAATACAAAAGCAGTGGGCTTTTAGAAATTTTTTTAAAAAGTGAACTCCTAAAAAAAAGCTGAAAATTCAGGATAAGCACACTATACCATTTCTTAAACTAACATACATCTTAATATAATCAAGAACATCTAGATCAAAATAACAACTCATAGCATACTAACTAATAAACTGGTAAGGACAATAAACTAAAAGTAAGCTAATACCTCATTAAAATCAGGAACAAGTCTCCCTTCATGTAGTGATCTCTCAGTTTTCTGCTGGAAGCCACAGCCCATGCAAGAAACAGAAATCTGTGGAAAGGAGGGAAAGGATAGTCATTTATATGTGGCATTTCTGTTTACCTAAAAACAAAAGAATCAACAAAAATATAGTGAACAAAAATTTTAAAAGAAATAAAACCTATAAACAAAATAAACCAAAATCAATAGCTTTTCTGTAAATGAGCAGTGTTTCTAAAATATAATGGGAACTATCCCATTTATTAAATTGTAAAATATCCAGTAATAATAAATGAGTACTTGGAAAACAGAATTATTTTTTTTTCAGAATTATATTTATATTATACATTATTTTCACATTGTAACATCCACATTGATCATCTGTGACACAATTCTAATCATTTTGAGTATATTTTTACTGTATTATTTATACATACATATATAAAATCAAGAGGCACTTCCAGTAATTCTGGCAAAAAAGAGCATCATTATACTGTCTATGCTAAAACATAATAAAAATAAATACAATTTAATATTTTTTCTGTACAGATTTCACTTTTTACAAAATATTTGTCAGCCATTAACTAAATCACTTGACAAATCGGAACTATTTTGCTGAGGAAATAAAAGCAAACTATAATAAATGTTATGTAGCTAGATAAGAAGACTAAATATTTTCAAAATGTAATTCTTTTCTATGCTATTCTCCAGGTGAAACACATTTTCAACAAGATCTCAAATTTAAAAGGGTGGGGGAAAAAAGTGATTCAAGGTTAAAAAAAAAAAGGAGGAAGAATAAATAGAAAAGATTGATAAAATGTGGGAGACCAGAGATCTTCGTCTACTAGTTACTAAAATGATTTATAAAGCTATCATAACTTTGAAATGTGATGTTTTCCCAATATAGATTAATGAGACGGTACCTAGGGAGAGATTCTACTCTGAATAGAGATTTGCTGTAGAGAATGGTGGCATACACATCAAGAAGTTATCAATAAATAAGACTGAACCAGTTGATAACCCATTTGGAGAAAATGAAAATTGGCTTCTGACATCATACTATACACCAAAATAAAATTTAAGTGTATTAAAGAATTCATGAAATTATAAGTCATAGAAAATCTACAATGAGGGGCACCTGAGTGCCTCAGTCTGTTGAGCATCTGACCCTTGAACTCAGCTCAGGTCTTGATCTCAGGGTCATGAGTGCAAGCCCCTTGGTGGGCTCTATGCTGGACATGCAGTCTACTTAAAAAAATCTAGGATGAATATTAATCTGCTCTTGGAATGAAGAAGATTTTTCTAAGTGGAGGAATAATAAAGGATATCACAGAGAAGACTGATAATTTGAACTTCTAAAACTTTTTTGTCAAACAGACTATAAACAAAACTAGAAGACAAATGATATGATTTTTTTTTTGAAAGAGAGAGAACATGCATGAGCAGAGGAGAGGAAGAAGAGGAGGTAGAGAGAGAATCTTAAGTAGCCCCATGCCCAATGTGGAGCCAGACGTAGGGCCTGATCTCGCACAACAGTAAGATCATGACCTGAGCCAAAAAGAGTCAGTCACGTAACTGACTGAGTCACCGAGGTATCCCAGGACTTTTTTTAAGTTAAATACATATAACAAAGAGTTAATATTTTGAACCTATATAGAGCATTCACTAAGAAAAAGGCAAAACAAAATCAAAGATTGGTGGAACATGAGTAAACAAATCAGAAAGACAAAACACTATGGCCCAGAAACACATGATCAAGTTTTAAAGTAGTATTTATTTGCTTCATATTTATTTATTTCAATATTGTTTTATGTCAAGAAACTCCAATTATGAAATACCATCCTTAACTTGAGAACCTGAAGACACGGTTTAAAATGATGAAATGCAGCCTTGCAAAGAGTCACTGAAATGGACAGTTTTATCAGCTATTGGTGGAAATAAAAATCTGACTAAAATGGAGAGTTTTAGGGGAGGGAGCATTAATGGAGAGAGGACTGGAAAGCAGGCTAAGGTTCTAGTCCAAGTATGGAAGTTTGGAATTACCTTGTGTGTGAACCTGAACAGGAAGTGTAAGATCTCTGCACTTCCATTTCATCTTTTTTTTTTTTTTTAAAGGAGAGACAGAATGAGAGTAAGTAAGTGTGGAGGTGCAGAGAGAAAGGGAGAAAGACAATCCCAAGCAGGCTTCATGCAGTCAGCACAGAGCCCAGTGTATGGTTCGGACCCATGAATCGTGAGATCATCACCTGAGCCAAGATCAAGAGTCAGACACTCAACCGACTGAGCCAACCAGGTGCCCCGTTTCCTCATCTTTAAAAAAAAGAGGTCAGTTTAAAAATATGGTCAATGTAAGTGAAGACAGAGAAATACTGATACTGGATGAAAGATGGGAAACATACGGAGCAAAAGAGATTTCAAAAAAGAATCTGACTGAAATTTCAGATCCATTCATTGTAACATCAGAGAAACCCCAGAAATAATCTTCAAAATTATGTGGGATCTTGGCAGAGGATAGACAAGGCATTAAAAATAAGGGAGAAAAGGAAAGATTATTTAATAAATGACTTAGCTCTCATTATGAAAAATGAAAGGTAGACAGACTAACGCCTCATCTCATACACATGGGTAATTTTAGATGAATTAGGGGCCTGCGTGTGTAAAATAAACCTTGAAATTACTGAGAGAAAATGCGGGGAGAATTTCTTTATGACTGTGGGGGAGAGATTATTTTTCATCCAGTATACAAGAAGGACAGTTCATAAAGGAAAAGATGACATTAAGAAGTAAACTTCCTTTATGCAGAAGCCACTATAAATACAGTGAAGACACAAACCCTGAACTGCAAAAATATCTTTTCTTTTTTTTTTTTTATTTATTTCTAGGAGAGAGAGAGAGACAGCGTGAGCAGGGGAGGGTCAGAGAGAGAGGGAGTCACAGACTGAAACAGGCTCCAGGCTCTGAGCTGGCAGTCAGCACAGAGCCCGACGCGGGGCTCGAACCCACGAACCGCAAGATCATGACCTGAGCAAAAGTCGGACGCCTAACCGACTAAGCCACCCTGGCGCCCCCAAAAATATCTTTTCAAAGCATAAAACAGAAAATGTTTTTGTTTCCAGACTATATAGATGGAGAACCTTACAAGTCAGTAAGAAAAAGACAAACAACAACAAAAAAAATGAGTAGCAAAGGATACCTTCGGACGGTGCGCAAAGGAGATTTAAAGGACCAATAAAGAGAAGAGATGCTAAGCCTCACTAATAATTAGGAGAAACACTTACTAAAACAAAGCAGCACCGTTCCTCGGCCATCAGAACGGCAAAAATAAAATAAGTATGACTGTCGAAATGCAGGGCGGGGTGAACAGAACAGACCATGGTCTCAGCTCACTGGGCATGCCATCTGATGCGCCACTGTGGGCAGCAAGGTGGCAATATGGGGTAACACCGAAAATGTGGCCTGCGAAGCAGCAATTTTACTCCTAGAGATATTCACTAGAGAAGCACGTGCCATCAAAGCCTGGTACAAGGATAGTCACCAAAGCAGTGTTTGTCATGGCAAAACCTAGTGTCTGTTGACAGAGGAAAGATAAAATATGCTACGTTCGTATTTTGTTTCCTTCATGGCTGTGCCTCCAGCCCCTGGAGCAATTTTGGTATAGATAAGTATTTGTTAAATGAATGATCACAAGGATGCTCACGGCAGTCGAAAATGAACAAACTGGATCCATATGTATCAACATAGATAGATTTTTTTTTAATGTTTATTTTTGAGACAGCACAAGTGAGGGAGGAGCAGGGACACACACACACACACACACACACACACACACACACACACACACAGAATACAAAGCAGGCTCTAGGCTCCAAGCTGTCAGCACAGAGCCTGACATGGGGCTCGAACCCACAAACTGTGAGATCATGACCCGAACTGAAGTCAGACACCCAACCTACTGAATTATCCAGACGGCCCACAACATGGATAGATTTTAAACAGGTACTGGGTGACAAAATGCTTCTGGAATATGTCTACTATGGTACAAACAATATATATAAAACAATATTGTGTACTGTTCAAAGATACTGATGTATATAGTAAAAATATTAGAACATGGACTAGAAGAAAACACACAAAATTTATACTGGTGGTTGCCTCTGGTAAGGAGGTGAAGAATGGTAGGAAAGAGAAAGAGGAAAGGAGAATGGATAGGGGTTAGAGAAGAAAAGGCCACTTCAGATGACCTCTATGGTCTCATTTCTTTTAATAAGAAAACTATCTAAAGCACAAATGACAAAATGTAA